>JSYW01001841.1:0-59114 GCA_000787475.1 Lentinus polychrous
GTCCCCTCTTAGAAGGAGACCATTCAATAGACTTGTGCGGTTGCATGGTGGTTTGAGAGAAAAAAGTGATTTATTGATGCGCATCGCATCACGAGCATGTAAGCGCCCGGCGTTCAAATACTTTCCGTCACTATGAGTACACAATCCGAGTTGAAGAAAAGAGTTAATACCGCAGGGTGCATAAGATCTGCGAGAAGATCATGAAAGATACTCACTGAGCAAAAATCTCTTTCCTTCCTGTAATCGCGCCGTGAACAACAGATACGTGATCCTGCGCGAGGGGAAATCGCGTACTACTATCCATGGATGTACCTACCATGCGTAGACCCTACGGTATAAGTGCCATGATCATATGAGAATACTCGCACACGAGCCAGCAGCACGTCACGATCGGCGGTTGGCGCGTCGATCCTGCTGCTCGAGAAATGAAGAACGCGTGACGTCATGTGGGGCAAAGGGAGGGATTCAGTCTGTTCAGAACAACTTCTGCTTGGCTTCTATCCATCCACTACACGGCAAATCTCACGGAAAGGAACCTTCGTCGTAATACTAACAGTAAGTCATACACTTTCTCCGCCTCGCAGAGCACGCGATACCGATACAGTACGATACCGAGCAAGAAAGAAGGATAACTCTCATTGAATCCACGGTTACATTGCTTTCATTCCGCCTAAGCACACACCGCACCCGACCGGTTCAGGCAAAGAGGGAACATCGAGAGCAGAAGATCAGTACAGGAACGTTTGAGAACAATGCCAGTGTACACAGGCGGATGCTTCTGCGGCGAAATCAGGTATGAGCTCAACCTGGAATCGCCCGACGAAGCTCGGACTTCGCTTTGTCATTGTTCAAACTGCAAAGTGAGTGCTTCGCTTACCTCTTTCCCTCTTTCTTCGTCTTTTAAGAAGACTGAGCAGGGTATTGGGCATTCTCTACTTCACACAAACCCCTCTCTCGTCTTCATTTCACCTTTCCATCGCCCCTCATCATTCACTCACCTATGTAATACCTACTGCTGCCTACCACAAGTACTGACCTGGCTGTGTTCGATCCAGAGGTTCTTCGGTTCAGCATTCGGGCTGACTGCCAAGGTACCCAAAGACAAGTTCAAAGTCACGAAAGGCAAGACCAAGGAGCACGTCAGCGATAACGGTGGTTCTTTGCTCTATCGTGAATTCTGCGCGACGTGCGGAAGTGGCATCTTGGAGTATGGTGTGAGTCTACTTTCGGAGAGGAAGGTCGACACTGACCAAGTGATATGAACTATCCACTTAAGTTGCTTGCATATTGTTTAGGAACAAGCTAAAGAGCATTCGCGATACGTAGCGGTGGGCACGCTCGATGAGCCAGGGGCGCTCCCGCCAAAGGGAGAGTTCTTTTGCAAGTATCGCGAGAGATGGCTGCCCGAGATTCCTAGTGAGTGTATCTTGATCGAAGCCAAGTCGAGTAGTACGTACTGAATAGTCGTCTCTCGGGAGATGTATTCCACAAGAACGCGATCAAGGAGTAACGTCTGTAAATCCAGAGCAAGAAGCAGAATATTGGACGTTTGATATCCTGGGTCAACGTGACCGTGGCTGGACGTAAGGATTGGTTCGCATCTTGTTCGTACAAGTCTCGAAGGGCCCGTTTATTCCTGACAGGAACATTGTGAAACGATGCTTGGCCATATCGCAATTTCCGGGCACTGCTATGAGCCTGGCACGGTTCCGCGGAGCATAGCGCGTCGCGACACCAGCGCGACAACGGAACATAAGCATGGATTTTCACCTCCCGACAATGCTTAGCGACGCTTCGTCCGAGTTTGATTGCTCCCGCGTAAGAGAGACACGTTCGATTTCGAGCGCGACTGTCACCAAGATCCGGAGCGAGCAGGGACGATAAGGTTGGTCGCAGAGGCGGAAAACTCTCACAGAAAACACGCTGGGGCCGCGTGTATTGCACGACCACCGACGTAGGCAGGGCGATCTGCCCAATAGCAGAGTTGAAATGTCAGGTAAACACGATATGGCATTAGGGCGCGTTCCCACCCAGAAGACGGAGCGCTGCGTCGGTGGGCTATTTGGGGAAAATTCGTGATGTGTTTGCGACGTTTGATAGGTCATGGGATGGGATGAGAGCCCTATGATGTTTTTCTGTGCGTGCGTCAGACTTGAATATTGAATCTGAAGGTAAATCGTAGGCTCCAGAACCTGATGATAGTCGGAGAACAGAGAGAGTTTGGACGTGTCCTACGCGTGCCACTCATTAAGAGAGCATTAGAGGTAGATAGCAACTAGGTGAGCATATTTGGCTGTGGCGGACTTGGTGGAGGCATAAGGAGGCATTGTGCAATGTGCATTGTGCGGTGCGGGGATGATTGCGCTTACGGCAGCCCGGGCCCCGAATCTCGGATCTGGCACGTGCCGGCGGCTGGCCGAAGAGTCGAAGATGAGCGAAGGTTTCGTTAGCGCCCGAGGGAATTGTGAGGATTGCAACTCGCCGGGCATGGCACCCAGGTCTGACACGGACATCCACCATCGGTGGAACAGACAACTAGCCTGCTCAACGCATGTAGCCAGTTTCCAGTCGGTTTACTCGGAAGTAACTTATAACGACCCTCGGTTCCTGACGTCGTATTGCCCAGACTATCACTCCCCTCTGAGACGAGGCTTGGGTTCTCGGCATTCTGGAGAGAACAAATACCACCTTATCACTCCACCCTATTCTCTCTTGCGGCTTTCCTTCACGACCAACTTTCACGACAGACGACTTGTGCTCGCCTCCGTGCATTCTCAACTCGTTCTCGGGACCCGCTAACAGTCCGGAGTCACTATGCACTTTCATCCGGTGCGTACTATAGTCGTCTTCTTGGCATTGAGCTATGCTGAATCGTCCGGATAGTTCGAGGTGTCCATTCCTCACATCATCTATGCCCTACTGGGCGGTTTCGTCGTGTTTGTGAGTCCCTCCGTATCACCGCGTCCGTCCGCGCCTTGCTGACTTCTCCGATAGTTCGGGATGTTCTCCCTCTTTGTCCGAGAGAAGGTAGGGTATGATTTTCTATCTCTATAGGTCATCCTGCTAATACGCCACAGCTCTACATCGGTGAAGCATGTTGGGCATTTCTCTTCGGCGTCGTGATTGGTGAGTTCCGCCCTTTTGTCCTGTGGTTGTGTACTAACAGGCATAGGTCCCTATGGTGCAAATATTTTCGACCCTCGGGCATGGGGATCCGGCGATGAGTCGACTATCAACACTATCACTCTCGAGTTCTCCAGGGTTGTCCTGGCGATTGGTGTATTTGCCATCGGAGTAGAATTGCCAAAGGCATACATGAAGCGACATTGGAAGAGTTTATTCTTCCTCCTAGGTCCTGTAATGACTTGGGTACGCACCTCTTCTCCCCATTGACTCGTCAATCCTCCCATCTGACCCAGAGACCGTTAGGGCTGGTTCGTATCCGCCGCTCTCATCTACGCATTGATTCCAGGATTGAACTTCCTCTCTTCACTCGCTGTCGCTGCATGCCTCACACCTACTGACCCTATCCTCGCGGCAGCCGTCGTGGGTGGTAAATATGCCGACAAGCACGTTCCCGCGCACATCCGACACCTGCTTGCTGCGGAGTCTGGTTGCAACGATGGAGCAGCGTACCCATTCCTCTTCATTTCTCTATATCTTATCATAGACCGCAATACCGGTGCGGCAATTTCGGACTGGTTCTTACTCTTATGGCTATGTGAGTACCCTCGCAGATCTCTTTCAACTCTACTTCTGATAACTAAACTGCTTACTAACGTGTAATATGGAACGAAAGACCAAGTAATTCTGGGTATCGTGTTTGGCGCAGTCCTCGGTTTCGGATTCCGGCACCTCATGAAGTTCTGTGAACGGAAAGATCTCATCGACAGGCAGTCCTATGTTGCTCAATACGTCTCGCTCGCCATGCTCACCATCGGCAGTTGCAGTCTCCTCGGCACCGACGATCTCCTCGCCGCATTCTCGTGTGGGACGGCGTTCGCATGGGACGGATTCTTCAACAAGCAGACGGAAGAGTCCGTGTTCAGTTCCGTCATTGATCTGCTCTTCAACATCGCCGCTTTCGTCTTTGTCGGTGCTTGGATGCCTTTCAGTGACTTTACGAATGAACACCTGACGCTGAGCGTGTGGAGGTTGATCGTCATTGCCATACTCGTCCTCATCTTGAGACGGTTGCCTGTCATGATTGCGCTCTATCGTTGGATACCCGATGTCAAGACATTCAGAGAAGCAGTGTTCAGTGGACACTTCGGACCTATGGGTATCGGTGCGTGAACTCTCTTTTCTTCACGCTGTGTTGGACCAAGATTACTTACTTGTTCTCGCGCTTTCTCTTAGGTGCCATCTTCATCTCTACACTCGCAGCAGAACAACTCCCCAAGCCTAGTGATCCCCCAGCGAATCAAACAGAACTCCTCGCAGCTTCTATCCAACCTATTGTAGCATTCATGGTTCTCTGCTCCATCACCATTCACGGTCTTTCCATCCCCTTCTTCTCACTCGGCCGACGTGTACATTCCGTCTCACGTACCTGGTCACGGCACGATACCTTCGGTCGAACACACTCACTACCCGAATGGGCCAACCAAACTCGCAGGGTCGAACGTGGAGAAGAGATTGTCATTAACCGCGATAGAGATTTGGAGAGAGGTGAAGTGGAGACGGAGGAGAAAAGGAGTAGGAGGGAGAGCGTTACCGCGCATGGGTCTTCTGCGAGTGAGAAGGAGGGAATGGGCGAAGCTGGTGAAGCTAGTTCCCCGACGCAGACAACTTCGGATGAGAAGGAACGGGCGCAGGAGAAGGAGGGTCAAGGGGAGGAATGGGGTCCCATGGATAGGCCTGACAATGTTGGTGAGAGAAAGGAGGAAGATATTACAGATGCTAGGGGGGAGAATCCTCCTGATGGCGAGGAGGAGGTACAGGAGTGGGACGAGGGACCCCATAAGATTATCGAGAGGAAGCGTCCCGGAGAAGAGGCACGTATACGCATTAGTGCCTGTCCCATTGGTAGGCAATAGCTGACATTCATTGCTTTACACAGGTCGAAGTCGAGGTTCTCAGAAACGTACACGCACCAGGGGAGACACACCGTAAAGTCATCCGCACTGCACACGAGAATGCACATGAGACCATCGCCAATATTCGCTCTAGGCTCTCGCACGCCCCTCAGGAGGTACAAGATGCCGCGCGGCACGTCGAGCAGGACATCCAACATGAAGCTTCGGAGGCGGGACATAAGATCCACGAAGCGGAAGACAAGGTCAAACGCGTCGTCAGTCCGCCAGACAACGATACTGGTACAGGCGCTGGTTCTGGTCCTGGTGCCGGTGCCGGTAACGCGGAGGAGGAAGAAGACGGTTGGATGTCTGACCGAGAGGGTGAAGGTTCGACTGTCCAAAGACGATCGTCCAAGTCCAGCAGGAAACCAAAGATCATGCTCTCGAAACCCGTAGGTGCAGGTCGTCGACGACATTCCATCCGACGAGGTGTATTCGGTGGCGGCTCAGGGTCTGGAGATGGAACTGGAAGTGGAGGTAATGCTGGAAGTGCCGGTAGCAGTAGCCGACCTCAACATGGCCGGAGCTACAGTGACAATACCCTCTCACACGGTAGTCTGCAGCCCCGAGATGAAGAGGGCGATAGACGAGGAAGACGTCCTTCGCCTCGAGACTCTAGGTCCCCTGCATCCCCTCCAACCCCTACTTCACCTCTAAGCCCCCGATCCCTCCGACACGCCCGCGTAGAATCCCTGAGATCACTACGTCCCGACTCAAGAGAGCTCTCGCCTGCCAGGTCAATTCGGTGGGCTGACGAGACAAGACCCGGGTACGGAGGTGGTACCGGTAACGGTGCAGGAGGAAGCGGTAGTGCACCCGGGACAGGGACCGTTACCCCGATCCTCATGTCGCCTGGGTCTACGCCGGGTAGTGAGCTTCCTTCAGAGGACGAGCTTGTTCACAACAATGCGGAAGACGACTCGCCGACGAGTCAGACCCAAGTCCGGTTCGACGTCCCGCCTGATCATCTACCGAGAGACCAGTATTCTCAGCATTACCACATGCGATGATGTTGGTGCTATCGATATGTGTGTGCCCCGGACGTGGAAGCTAGCGAGGAGTGGGGAGGGGGGGGGGGGAAACAACCTTATGATGAATGACTTCGACGCACTATACCAATGACGAATCGACATTCGCGAACGAACGAAAGCGGCGCCAGTCGTCGGTCGTGCTGCAGGTGGTTGCAGGGGGGAAGGAGATGAGAGATGGTGTGAGTATCGGCATAGAAGAAGGGGCAGGGGAGACGGCGGGGAAGGGTGTCATACTTATAGACGACCGACCGACTGTGGGATCAGTGAGCACAAAATGCCTATGGCCGTCGACTTTAGGCTAGCGGCGGATTGGATCATTCAATTAGTGACATCGGACACTACACTCGATAGCAAGTCCCAGTCGGTTTACGCATCATGTCTTTGCATGGTTTCACGCAAGCGATATCCTGTATCTATTCTCTTTGCTGCTCTGTTTACATGCATTTTTCCTCCGTTTTCTTTCATTCATCCGAATTGCTTCTCTTTTCCGTCTTGCCTGTCACGTATACGTACATACTGTATTGTACTCGCATTGGCTCTGGATTGATTACAATCTCTCTCGCAGTCTACAATGAGGAATAAATATCAATAGAACATGTCCATCTGAAAAGTTAAAGAAAGGTGCGATGTCTTTGCCGTCGTCTTCCACAGGGTATCCGCTCCTGAGGCCAGAACCCCTTTATCCCCCCTCCCTTCCCGTGGAGGTCCCAAGCTGCGTGCCAGATATTCATTGATCCAAATGGCTCAAATCCACTCTGAACACAAACTCAACGACCTTCCTAATCAGACCTACCCACAGAGCCAAGAGCGTTCCAAGCAAAACTCGGAGACCTGTGTTCTCCAAGAAATCAAACAAGGGAGCTGCCAAGACGGGCTTGGGCTCCCGTTCGGCTGATTGTACTTTGAACGGAGGTCTGACGGATGCTGTTTTGGAAGGTGGAATAGGTAGGTTAGCCAAGAGTGGTCGGATAGGGAAATGAAGAAGTGAAGATTGAAGCATAAGGGACCACGGCTATGAAGAATGAGGTGGCATGAAGAGGAAGTAGACGCACGTTTCTCCTTATTATTGTCATCCGGGAAGAGAGTCAAGACAGCACGCAAACCTGACGTGAACCCATCTTCATGGAAGCCGTATTTCAGCCAGGCACCTGCGTAGGTGATACCTCGCGTGTTCTGGATGGAGGAGATTTCGCGTTGGGCTTGGATTGCCTGCGTTGAAAGAGAGATCATTCAATGAGACGGAGATGAAGAGTGAGGTAATGGAGAAGGTGGAGAACGCACATCTGCGTCCAGAACAGGATGGTCGTACTTGTACCTTCCACCGAATTTGTCCGCCGCAGGTTCAAAGGGTGGGTTGAGTGTTACCAAGACCGGGCCGTGTTTCTTCTCTGGCAAGTGCTGAAGATCATTCATCCAGTCTGTAACACGGATTGTTTCAGCTTGGAGGCACAAAGTAATCGAAGGAGAATGAACACATACAAGTCAGCGCGACCTGATCCACATTAGGCTTTCGTCTGCCCTTCTCGTCTATGGCCGAACTTGTCAGGTAGTTCCAGCATGACCACGCCAAACGACTCTTCGGCATCAACTATAACAAATACATGTTAGTCTCAGGACACCACCTAGTTCTTCTAATCGCAGCGACTTGCATTGGCGTCAGAATGTAATACGGCTTCGTTCCTGTTCCACTTGAACTTCCCAAGTATCCTCTCTTCCTCGCTTGTCAACCCTTGCCCGCGTCGTAAGATACTCAACGCTGTATCTGAATGACAGGCTAGGATGACGCGGTCGAAGGATTCGACGTTGCCGGAGGCAGTCTTGAGTTCTATCTTATTTGAGGATGAGGGGGAAGTCGAAAGAGACTCTATAGGCGTTGAGAGGTGTAGTTGTGAATTCGGTAGAGCGGAGACGATTTGCTTGACGTAGATTCGACTGCAGGAGGACACATTTCAGCAAGAACATACTTGAACGTTTGCGCGTATGTTTTTACCTCCCGCCACGCAATGTGAGCCATTTTGGTTTTCCAGTAATTTGCAAGAGATGGTGATTGTTCATGAATTGAATCTACATAATATTGATTGGTTTATGTGCGATTCTCAGGCAGACAAGTACGGCAACTTACCAGAGTGCGAGCAGGAAAGTCCAAAGAGCACTTGTCTGGTGGGGTACTCCAGATAGCCGCAGTCATAGGCTACGTATATACAGTGCATGTTAGTCGTACATTCAATGTCATCTGTCCAGTGACTCACGATGAGATAGTTGTCCCGGAATGCGTCAGAATACCCTTCCTTCTCCAGATACTCCCCGATTGAGATATCGTCGCCTCCCTCACCTCCCTTCTTCTCCATAACCAGTCTCCTTGCGCAAGCGTTGAACCTCAGCACGTCATAAATCAATCTCCACATCTTGGTATCCAGGACTCGGCTAGGTTGGGTAAATACTGTGAAAAGGTTGTTCCCCGCCCATTCAAATAGGCCTTTATCTCGGGAAACGCTGAAGGTCATCTCAGTAGGGAGAATGGAAGCCCGGAGGTGGGGATAAGAATTCAGGAAGGAGATAAAATTAGGATAAGTTGAAGGGTTGAACACGATGAACCCGCTGCAGGCATTCGTCAGTTGATTGGAATACACCCTTGCTATTCGGGCCAAGCCAAACGTACGTATCAACTTCTACAGATTCGTCTTTTCCCGCTGGCTTGTAAGTGACGGTGTTAGCATGACCACCAGGCCGGTCATCCGCCTCGTACAGATGTACTTCGTGGTCGCTGAACTCATTCAGTAGCTACACAATCCAGTCAGTTTGATACAATATGCCCCTCAAGACACGATATTTATGGGGACCTACCCAAGTGGCCGCAAGCCCAGACACTCCAGAACCGATTACTGCCACCTTCATCTTGAAGTTATAGCACTTCGTCGTCTTTGTGGTCGACCGACTGTGCCTGTCGAAAGGAAGGAGGTTGGAAGCGGGTTGGAGGGTATGAAACACGTACGGGTGGCTTTATATACTTCGTTGGTGACACAGCATCAGGACCACTGGCATTTTGATCATCATCGCCGACTGCCTGTAGATCAGCGTCCGGCATGGTCCATATAGGCTTCTGCGGCGTCCCGGCCTTGGGCGGGGCCGTCTGGACTATCCTAGAGCAATCAGTGTTTATCACGGCGAGCAGACAATTCTACGGTAAGCAGTGGGAGCTTCTCCAATTGCAAACACTGGCATATGTAGTGTGTTGGTGTTGGTGTGGGAGGGTTGAGTCAAGGTTGAGTCGATCGGTATACGCGGAGAAATATTTTTCGACGGAGATGTAGCATCAACTTTATCTTATCTGCAGAGGGAATCACATGGGCATCATCACAAGGCAATTTCAAGTCATTTTCATAGTGGGCGGCGCGTCCAAGACTCCAAGTCTGACCCTCATGGTATCGTAGCATCTGCCAGCACGGTGAGTATGCATCATGTACATGTCAAGAGCTAAGTCTCGCGATGTGACAGACATATCTCCCCTTATCTCCCTCGTGCCAGCTCGTGCCTCGGGTGTCTGTCTGACCAACAGCTACATTTGAAGTAGTAGTAAGTTCGTGATTGAATCGTTATCATTCTCCTTCGTCACTATTAAACATTGCTCTTCATATATGCTGTGTCATCCCAAAAGTGCTAACTATTCATCAGGTTACTTCTATAACCAACAGGCCATACACTCACGATTGAGATGATGGAGGATCAACCGCGAAACTTTGCCAGGAGCTAACGCGCCTTAGAAACTTTCCTCCCGGTGCTCTTTGTTTGTGAAGGTGCAGGGTGACTGCTCAGCGGTCTCGCTGGCAAGCTCTGTCGTTCGTCCTTTGAGCCCGTAAACTTCAGGTGGTCCGTGCAGCAGATCCGGTGTCAGAGTCATTGGTGTGGGCGAGGCCCATGAGGCCGATGGGAGGTAAGACATTCCTACACCTAGTGCGTTTAATGGTCAGGCTGTGCGAGTGCGAGGATACTGCTAAAGCGACTGTGTGCTTGCTTCGTGCTTTGTAGGGCTCATTTATATATTCGTTCTGGCAGCACTGCCTTGTCGCGGGCTTCCGGACTGATTGCACAATTTACAGTGCCTTGGCAAACGACAGGTGACCAATTCTTCTGTCTCCACCGTTAACTCTTTCCACAGCACTCTGGTCCACGCCGGTGAGTTCTCTGCTAGCTTAGAACATCTGGTGTCTACCAGTCTCTATCGGTCTTCACCTCATTCCTTCTGTACCTATGGTACGGGCGATCTGCTGTGCATACCAGGTACATTTAGCATGGATCGAAACCTCCCAATCTGCTTCCTAGGTTCCTCAGGTGCACCTGTAGAGCCACCGAGAACGAATCCTTTAGGTATACATAATCTACATTGGTTATACTGAGAATGGCTCCATATATTGTCTGATGTAATATTACGTCTGTAAGACTGCGAACTATGTGATATAAATTATAAAGGAGTGTCCGACGAGATGACTTGACTTCTCTCCAAATTCAGTTCTTCAAATCCAAGCCCGATCTGCGATATGTCAGATCTCCGGGTCCCTCTGAAATTCGTATGACCGGTGAGCGCTATGGTTAGGAGTACATCGGGGGGCATCATAAACTTTCAACCTCGCTAGTTTTCTCCGTTTTCGTGAAAACTTCCCGCCACTGCATGTGCACTTCATTCTACCTCCCAAGCCCAGTTCAAGTACTTACTTGCAATGCTCGTCGCATCGGAATACCCGCCAACTTGAAGTTACGAGAATCATGAACATTGCGTTGATCTCGTGATCTCGCGCGATTGCACCGATGGCGAAAGTTGGATGCTCCTATGAACCTAGTAGCCTACAAGGTTGCGCTATAGAGCCATCGGCGTTGCTAGTACTCAGAGGACGTTCGTGAGTAGGTGGAGGAGCATGACTACAACTCCTGCCTTTTACGACCTCCGCAACTCCGCCGTACTCGGAACGTGATGAATGTGGCGGTGGCTCTAACACTGACAGATCGTCTCGAGTATAAGAGCCTCACTGTCATAGGTTATATGAGTCTTGCCTCTGTGACTTACTCCCGTACGTTCGCAAGATCTCTGGTATGCAACTTCCTGAGGTTCTGTACCTTGAATATCGAACGAACTGATGCCCTCTTCCCGCATATAGCTCGTCCCTCGGTGAAATGGATCAGGGGACCTCACTATCTCACTCGTTTCGGGTGAATGACACCTACGTTCAGACATTGAGCACAGAGGATGCGCGAGCTTGGCTTCTAGACGAGGCTGCCGCTGCTCAAAGCTATGTCTTTGAACTCCGGCGAAAAGTAAACGAACTGACTGCCATCCATCGGTTGCCGGATGACCTCCTATCCAATATCTTCGTGGATATCGTGAACGAGGATACGGATAATGCGTTGGACCTCCAGGGTAGGCCCATGTGGAATCTCACACTTGCTGCTGTGTGTAGCAGGTGGCGAAGACTTGCTCTTCAAACACAACTCCTATGGACCAATGCGGACGCGCGAGATCTTGAGAAGGCCTCCGAGATATTGTCACATTCGGGGACTGCGGACGTACATATACATTTAATCGCGCCGTCTATTTACGGTCTCGACAAGGATATCGACAATGAAGGGTTCGCCCATCTACTCGCAACACACGCCCATCATCTACATCGGCTCAGTATTGAACTGTCATCGCACGAGATGAACCAAGTTCTTGCAGCCGTTACATCCTCCTTCTCACACATAAAACACCTACGGTTGAATTGTATCGTACGGCAAGGATGCCAACGAGGCTACCTCATTCCATTGAACTTCATGCCTATATCTGCTCAACCTCTCCAAACACTGTTCTTGTCCGGAGTCAATATCCCATGGACGTCACCCGTCTGGTCCGGGCTCGTAGATTTGGACTTGAGATATCAAGTTCGAACAAGCGACCAAGCACCGACGATGGATGTCTTTCTAGACGTCCTCGAGAGATGCCCAGGCCTGAAACATCTCAACCTAGCCTATGCCGGACCCATGCTGAACCCAGTCACTCATCCAACATATCCAGACGGAACACGGATCGTCGAGCTAATGAACCTCGAGACGCTAGGTCTGGAGCAAGAAGCAATCAACATTGCTCATCTGCTATCACACCTTGATTTCCCGTTTTCAGTCAAAATGAAGCTCGCATGCACATTGCAGCATGCGGGTAACATCCCCAACCCCGCCGACATCTTCCCCCGCCATCGGGCTTGGAAAGTCATTGATACGATGACAACCCTCATAGAAGTTTCCTACATCCCAGCTTCCATCGACGGCTCAAGCTCATGTGTCCGAGTCGAAGCATCCCCAAAGCTGCGCGGAGAGCAACCGAGTATGACATTAGATATCCGATGGTCGTTGTCGGATGATGAAGCTTGGGCTGCCCAAACCCCAGAGGTCCTCCTCGCCCTTCCCACCATCTTCTCCCAAAGTACCGTAACGCATATCAACGTACTCTGCAGTGCAGTCAATATGAACTCGGTAGATTGGCGACATACGCTGATGGACTTCACCTCCTTGACCTGCCTGTATGTTCAACCCCGTTGCGGATATCTGACATCGGAGGTCAGCATTGAGGGTCTACTAGAAGTCTTACACCCAGCGGGAACAGGGCCAGGAGCGGTGATGTGTCCCTCACTCCGCATGTTGACCCTCGATGAATTCAAGATGGGCAACAGCTACGCGACGACGCTGTATGACTGTCTCAAGAAAAGAAGGGAGTGCGGTGCGGGACTCTGTCAGTTGTATGTGGGCAGGTTCTATTGGGTCGGAGATGGTCGAGTCACGTTGCCGGATACCAGCGACGTCGTGGGTTGCATGTGTGAAGGGAGATGCGTTTTGGACGCAGAGGCTGACAATTGCCAGTCGGACGTGCATGCGGACGAGAATAGCGAGGGTAACAACTCGGACGAAGGCAGTAGCGGGGAAGACAGTGGCTCTGTATTCCCCGATGCTTCGGAGTCCTCTGACACTGATGTTCCCTCGACGCAGACCATCGACGAATCGGGTTGAATGCCATCTTTCGAAGTGCAGGAATGCCATCGTTCGTGCCCTGGACGGACGATTTCATAATGTACGATCTTCAAGCTTTATCTGTACCATGATTTCGCTGTTTGCTTGATTTTTCTGCTTGTATTAGTATTGTAGTACCCAAGTCCTTTGATTCTGGAATCATCGGAAATTCGACGACATTGTATACTTATTGTGCCACGTCCACGTGACCGCGTCAAGATGACACGTTGTGAACATGATGTGGGCCCGCACTATCCGATCTTTCCAGTCGGGCCCTGAACGCTACATCTCCCCACCGTTCAAAACCTAGCTCAGCAGTGACCCGCGATTACAAGAGTAGTAGGACATGAACACGAGTGGTGTGGAGCAGCATCTGGCCTTGCTTTCGGTATAGTTCACCTGGTTCTCTCCTTGAGCCTAACCACGACTCGGACAACCTCGAGCAAAAATCTTACTGATGTACATCCCCTTTCAGATACATGATGACACTGACAGCGTCGACCGCGAGCTCAGCGTCCTGGCCAGCGGCAAGTCCCCCGTTGAATCATATCCCCAGCGATTCGACATGGATGTGCTGCGAATGATCTTCGAATACGCATTCCCATATCCCGGGTACCTGAATACTTCGACTGGCTACAGATGGGATTCCCCTTGGGCCAGAGTAATGCGCACGAAGCGTGCGGTTGCCCTCGTCTGCAAAGTCTGGTACCATGTCGCAGCGCCCTTCGTCTACGAAGATGTGGAACTCCGCCAAGCAGGCCAAGTTGCCGCTCTGGTTCGGACGCTCTCCGACGAGCCTTCGCTTGGGTGTTTGGTTCGCCGTCTCAAGTTTGATTTCCACGTCCCGCCCTGTTTCATTGATGCCGTTGCGGAATGCATGGAGCTGATACTTCGTGCTTATCCGAATCTACAACGACTGACATACTCGTCAGAACTTCGGTTCATGTCCAGACCTAACACGCAACTCGACATCGCGGAGACAATCGCTGATTGGACCAAAAAGGTTCCAACTAGCAATTTGACGGAGTGGGAATGTGCCAGCTGTTGCTATGATCTCCCAGACCATGCGTTCGATATACTGAGGATGCCCCCCTTTTCCATATACCCCAACCTCGTATCACTGTCTCTGCACAGTTCAATATCGAACCAATGGTTTCCCGTGAATCTCCGCCTGGAGCATCTCGAAGATCTGCGCTTACTGCTCTTCATGAGCGGTATCCAGATAGCAGCATACCTCGGACGGCTAGTGTCCTGGCATCTCCCGAAACTGCGGACCATGAACTTTCATCAGACGTGGTCGAGATTGCCTGAGTACGGTCAGTCATGGACATACGGACCCTTCTTTCAAAAACATGGCAGGTTGCTAGAGTCATTGGATCTTTGCCCCCAAGAGCTAATACAACGCTATCCACCGCCGGTCGACCACTGCTATTATGCAATGATCATGGCTTGTCCTCGTCTGAAGCACCTTGTGCTTCCGTGCAACGTAGCACATGCTCCTTCCATACTTCCGTTACTCAAGAATCCTGGCAGAATCCGAATAGATATCTGGGTGAGACCAAAGGAGATATGGCAGGTCCCCAGGAACACATCTGCATCTGTGTGCAGGAGGCTGTACAAAAGTGGAAGTATTCGTTGGTTGGATTGTGGCCTGGATTATATCCCCAATCTACCGCGGCTCTTCCCACCAAGACCATTGCCCGAAGCAGGGACAAAAGGGTGTGCATCTGCATCTCCCTTTCGCATGGAGCGCCAGATTGGAGAAATCTGCATGATAGAAACCAGTCGGTTTCTGTGTCGGAAAGAGAGCAACTGGGGAAAATGGGTAGATGATGTTCCAGAATGGGCGGCGTGTTTTGCAGCAATCAGACTCAAAAAATCCTCGAGCCCGGATACAGACTACGAGGAAATAACACGTAAGTAATTCGTTACAAAGCAATATGAGGTCCATATTGATATTATACTCACAGCGGATGATTCAAACGGCGACGAAATGAACGTCGACCCCGACGGGATGGATGTTGACTCTGATGGGCATTCATCTGTCGCAGAATCTGATTATGACGATCCAGATGAGGACTTGGGGGATATTGAAGGCTTCTACTGACTATTCATACTTAGCCATTATTGGGGGGTTGTGACCCTTTCGACACAATAGAAGGCAGTTCTGGCAAATAGGAAGTAACATAGCGGATATAAGCATAAGTCCGAGACGGAGACGCACTTGACGTCAAGATGACGGAATGAGGATGACGAAACGAGAATTACGGACAAGAAACAGTAAGAATATTAATAGCCGACACGAGTTTAGAACCGTTGAGAGGTCTCAAGTTGCTGGACCAACGATTGGGATTTCGTGGTGGATATATAACGTCCGCGATGATCAGGCAATCGGGAGAGGCGATGGAAAAGGGAGAGAAACGGAACGGAAAACGGAAGATTGATAACAAAAAGCTGTATATACCACACGAGGAAAGTAGGAAACATACGCGGGGGTAGGAGAAGGGTTCTGGTAATATAACGGACTTGAACGAGAGTCAAGAAACGAGAAACGAGGCTGCGCAGTAGACAATAGAAAGGGAGATAGAGAGATAGAATCCCCATGAAGGGGGAGTTAGAAGAATAGATACGTCGTCACGAACACACCCAAAGCAATGAGGATCACAATCTGCAGAGGGACACCCTCCTGAGGCCCGGTGAGAATGCCTTCATCGACATAGCTCCCAATCTCCGTCTCAGCACCGCCAAAAGTGCTCGTTCCGTCGTCGTCGCTCAACACGGTTGTGGCACCACGGCTGCGCCTTCTAAGGCCATACTCGGTAGGCGTGATAGTCGAACCAGAGTCGTCGTACGACACCGTCGAAGTGGGAGGGAGCGTGCTGGGATCGGGCATACTCGAGATGAGGTTGCGGAGACGCTCGATCTCTTCGTTTGCGTGCTTCAGGTCCGCGGCCAATTGGGCAATTCGGAGCTCAGCTTCTTGTTGCTGCTGTTGAGTTGCCTGAGATGCAGCTGGGACGGGGGCAGGAGCAGGAGGGGGAGGCGTAGGCGTAGGCGGGGCGTTAACGTTGACGTTCACCAATGGAGCTTGAGGCTCCTCCTGTGGTACGGGCTCTTCGGGATGGTCCTCAGGCACCTGAGGCGTGGGCTCACGGTGCACGGGAGGAGGAATCGGGTGAATAGTTGAGCTTTCCTCTGGTTGGACGAACGATGAATCGGCTGCGGCATGTCCGTTCGCATCCTCGGGTGATTGGTGGACGGTATGGAATCGCTGCACAAGCGAGTAACCAAAAAATGAGTTTAGCAACTCTGACTTGGACGAGGACGGCGCAGGAGCCAAAGGGGAACGGGAGGGGGAGATGCATGGGAAGGAGTACCCACTGTATCAGAGGCATTGAGGACCGAGCTTTGATTGTGCTCATCCTCTTCTGGTACCGTTTGACCCTCTGGAGGTAGATATGCGACGCGGATCTTCTGAGAATGAATGTCCTCGGGGGCCTCGCCGCTCCACTGAAAGACGACACGGCGTTAGCTCAAACGCTTGCAACGCGATATGAAAGAGGAGATGACTGACGAGATCCGTTAATGACAAGTGCTCCTTCTCCGGCGTGATCTTTGTACTTTGAATGAGGAACTTGTCCTTGCATTTGATGTTCAACGGAGGCTCTTCCTTCATCGCTTGCAGCATCACTAGACACAACATGTCGCTTCCACGTCAGCTTGACAGATTACATTCCCCAATGGGCACACGTAAGACGCACCTTGCACATCCAAAGTCTCGCCAGGCTCCACCCTCCCAGAGTTTGGTCGTACACAGTACAACTACATGACACGGCTGTTAAGTATAGATGTCTGAATGCTGCCATTACGGGGGATAATCGCACCTTTGGAGCAGTAGTTTTGACCTTGAATGCAACCGGCTCATCATTAGGGTTCGTTATGGACAGTGTGCGTTTCACATGTTGAGTAAGGGGTCCTGTCGAGTGAGCCAGCAGGGAGGCGCAGCGAGACAACGGGGCTTAGTCATGGTCTTCTTTCGTTATTTTGGTCGCCTGGATACTCACTGGGAAAGCCCAAGACATCTCTCGGGTTGATAGCGACAGACATGGCTGGCGAAGAGGAAGAGAAAGAGGAAGAATGGAGAAGAGGTATGTTGTGACCGTTCACTGCCAGAGCGCACGCCGACGCACTTTTAGGCGTGACTCTCACGCCCCCTCCCAGCTCGCCCAGTCCGTCCGCGAGCATGTTGGCCGCGTGTTCGACCGCAGCCACGATTGCACCTGCCCAGATTAGTCCCTTCGCTGCGTTCTCTCCACTGCAGTTCTATTCTGATCTACCCTACAGCACCAGTACAATGTGGCAGGACCACCATTTGTATCTCACCGAGCGTCATCGTCTGGCCCAGACGCTCGGCCCAATATCTCCTCCAGTTTCTCCCTCACGTCTTCCACCTCCCCTTCCCTCTCTGTCTGCAAGTCCCAGGCCAGGAATCTTTTGCAGACTTCTTCCGCCTCTGCAAGTTCTGCCCTCTCATCCGCATTCATCTCTTCGTCCAGCAACTGGCCGAGCTCGTGACTGGATAGCAGGAAGCTGACGTAGCATTGAACCGCGACGTCCAGTTCAACAGGAAGACAAGCATACCTGACGTATCTTGCCCTTTGCGTGATAGATCTAGGGAGACCAAAGATCTCGGCACAAATGGCTGCATGTGAATTGAGCCACAGCCCTTTCTCGACCCTGCGACAACGTTTATTCAGGCAATTTACCGAGTAACATGGCTACTTACCTGTACAGATACGTAATGCGCTCGCCCGGTCTAACCATCGACTCGCCTTCTTCGTTGCTATCGCCTGTTGTTTCGCCTTCTTTACTATCGGGACCAGGTCGGCCTCGGCCGACTTCGTCGCTAGCACCAAGCAGATCGCCTTTGCTATTCGTAAACATAACTTGCATATGCAGAAACGTGATCGGAGATGTTGCAGGATCCAAGATGCCAGTAGCGAAGACGTCGTGGAAGTGTGTCGCGGCAATAACCTTTGGGCAGTTTGTTCCGCGAGATATGAAATGTTGCAGAATCCCGCAGAAGAGACCAGCGCCGTCTATGTACGAAGAAGAGCAAAGGAAGCGAGCACGTCAAGTAAAGACCAGGACAAGTCAACGAAAGACCCGAGTGGAGCCAGACAGAAACGAGCCTGCGGTCATAGTCCCCTTTCCGAACTCGTCAAGTAGGATCAGAGACCTTGAGGTGCTATTGCGGACCGCCAGAGAGACTTGATTGAGATCAATCATGAAGGCGGATTGTACCTGAACAGAGATCGCGTCAATATGGCTTTCGGCGCAGTCTCATAGTTCCAAGTTCACTTTGGACACGGATTCGCGTGTCTGAATCCGCGTGAATACTGAGGGACACAAGCAGAGCTTAGCACGGTGACGGGAAGCAAGAGAGAAACATAGCCTAGATGCTACTCTTGTCGACAATGCCAAGACGGGCACGTTCAGCTGGGACGAAACTGCCCAAAATTATCTTGGTGTTCACACAATCGTTTGGTGAACCACTCACCATCCAATCTACAAGAGTAATTTCAACAGATAGCGAGAGCACGTTCAGGCCTATGGCTTTCTCTGAGACCGGGGGCATACCTGTGCCATGTATTGAATCAATGCGATCTACCCAATGCAGTTTGACGTCAGATACTCCTCGTGGAGAATCGCATGGTTGGGGCAGAGATGAAGACGTACTTGTTTGAGGTAGACACTCTGGCACAGGAAGGAAATCTGAGCGAGGTGCTAGGGTACAAGCTGCCCTGCGGGCTTACCTTGCCGCACGCGTTGGCACCGGTACAAACTACGACGCTATTTTTGTCGTGCTCGTCGTCAGTACCTGTGCATTGATCTGAGTCTGTATCATCAGACGAAGGCGAATGATCGCCTCCAACGATATAAGCATCATTTGGAACAAACGTGTCAACGACAATCTCTTGCAGCGGATGTCTACGAAGCCCCCGTGCATGAGCTACGCGAAGCACATTACGCCTGGCACTCACCGTCCCTTGTTGATATCGAGTACGTTTTCCTCTAGCATTTCGGGCCGTCGATAATCATACATCCTAGAGGCTTCGGCGAAGCTCAGCAGACAGTCAAGTTCTGCACAAACATTGCATGCGGTCAGAATTATATCTTCATATTCCAGAACTTGTTCTTGGAGAGAGTGGATTAGCTCAATCTCCCTGTCTGAGTTATCGGCGAGTGCTCAGCACATCAGCGAAGGGAGTGGAAAAAGTATGGAGGTACCGATGATGGCAGTGTGGATGTCTCCAACGTGCTTGTCCAAGTCTGCGGTGCATAGTGAATCAATAAAAGTAGGTGCTAAGATAGAGATTATGCTTACCACGCATCTGTTGTGACTTGAAGTAAACATAAGACCTGATTCAACCTTCAATATTGCGTAGTTATGTCATGATTGGGAATGCATACTCCGAAGAGAACTATTTGGTTGTCAATGACAAACTGGCAATACACATCAAGGGAGAAATTACCTGGAACTGCCAGCCTTCTAGCTCCGTTACA
Organism: Lentinus polychrous; assembly: GCA_000787475.1. NCBI lineage: Eukaryota > Fungi > Basidiomycota > Agaricomycetes > Polyporales > Polyporaceae > Lentinus > Lentinus polychrous. The sequence goes on from JSYW01001841.1 coordinate 19,706, forward strand.
CCATTGACCTCCCACTCATCTTGCATTGGAACGCAAATCAGGTATCCTGCAGCGCGTAATACACGTCAGTAGGGAGCAGAGTAGTACTGGCGAATGCCTACCTAGCTGGGGAAAATACACGACATTCAACGTAGAAGCGTAGTCGGGTGGTATGGACAAGGATAATTCGCGAGCAACCGTAGACTTATTGAACCATGAGAAAATATACAAGGCTGGCGAGAAGACGGTGTACCCACCAGAACACCATCAATTCCTGCATATATATGTTTCATTTGATCAAGTTCTTCGTCTATATGCGGTCGCACACTGGGCCTCCCAGTTTGAGTAGACTCATCCCAGTCGATCTAATCAGGTGGATGGGAGCTTGACAACAAAGTCAACGTTGCAAAACGTACTGTCCCATTCACTGTAGATCCGAGTTCTTTGAAACGCGTGACATCGAGAGACTTTCCGAGCTGACAGGAGAGGGAGTCAGTCAGATATGCGTTTCAAATGCGATCTGCACACCTTCTTCATCACATCGACATGATTAGCGTGGCTGAATTCAGGAATTGCGTCATATATCATCATTGTATGAAATGCAAGCTGTAACCGGGTTCATAGTAAGTCACAACACCATACACCTCGATTCCGGTGCCTGGACGTACTTTAACGATACTCTGCCAATCCGACACCTTTGCCCTCCCAGCTTTCAAGGCAGTCAGGGTCTTAGGAACGTTCTTGATTCCCTGCAAATGACCATGCATCGTGTCTGCTAGAGTGGTATTCTCCGGTCGCACAAAGCATTCGACGGCATCATGTCGCGCTGAGATAACAGACATCGACGTGGATGGACGAATAAGCCACTCCCTCAATAGAATTCGCCCTAGAGACGTTTTGGTATTGTTGAGGATGCCATACAGAGACAACCCTTCCTTGGTCTTGTCGGAGTTGACAGATGCGTGATGCTCGACATCGAATACCTGGAGAGACTGGAGAGCGTCGGTATTGATTTGCATAACTTCCCTGAGGGTAAAGTTCTCGATCGTTTTGATCTCTAAGCCACTGATTCCTTCGTCGTCTAGTTCGCCCACTGCACGGATTCTCGTAATATGGTCAAGAAGTGCACCAATGGAACCCATCTACGAATCGACAGAGTCAGCATCTGACGGATCACGGATTTGCGTAGCGAGCTCACGCAAAGTGGCGAATTATCGAGCGAAGCGAAGTTTTCCAGCCGAACAGAGGCATTCCATCGCTGTGTCGTCGGGTCTCCATTAGTTTCTTTTCGTCTCCTCATGAAATCATATGCGCTCCGGGATTCGGAGATATTTGCGCTATCAGATGATAGGTGATCTTCACCGTTGAAGAGTGGTAGTTCTGAGAGGAGACGAAGAGAAAGTAGCTTATCGCGACCCTTCTTGGCGAGGAAATCCTTGTGTGGACGAAGCTGGAGAACCTTACCCCCACCGTCCGCTGCGGTACAAAAGGGGCGCATATATGCGTTGAGATCATTCTCGAATAAGCATTCAGACTGACCATGTGTACGAAGAATGTCAATAAATGCATCGTCTGCCCTGGTACTTGTGAGCATCACGTCTGGATCGATTTGCTCGAGTACTAGTAAAGAAAGGTAATCAACGGCCAAAGGATAATATGAGAGGTTACATACGCATTGCAGCCAGGTCGTAATGCGCGTTATCCGATACATCCGCAGAGACATACATCTTGCATGTTAGAGGGTCGTAATACGCGCACCCAATCCGGCCGCTGCAAAGATTCCCTTTACTACGGGAAGAAGCATAGATGGATGATAGTACGTACAACTGGCAGGACGCTGCTAAGTATTTCTGCGTCCCTCAATTAGTATGAGTCTTCACGCAGATGGTTTGTACACATACCTTGTCCAACAGCGCATCTTCCTCCGTGTCTTCATCTTCATCTCCCACGTCAGAACCAACATTATTTTCCCAGCGCACTTTCTTTCGACTGCTTGCAGAGGTCTCGTTAGTGTTGGTTTCTGAGGGCGTTTCTCCGTCTTCTGCTATGTCAGCAGTACTATGAGTACGCTTTCCTGTGGTAAGCTTTCGAGTCGGTTTCTTGGCATGAACCATGATAGGCCCTAATTTCGTGTATATGAATAGTAGTATAGGGATGCCAATAACATTCCTAGGTGTACTTAGACGTGAGAGTCTTCTCAGTTTTCGGCGACGTTCGATGTGACCAACAGAAACAATTTCCTGATTTAGACAACCCCACGAAGCCTTTGCAACACAAGGCCAAACAACGCGAGGTGGAAGTTGACAACGAGTTGACAATTCATTTCGGATGCCGACTCGGGCAATCTTTTTTTCTTTCTTTTTAATCCAAGTTTTGAGTCCTCGTACGCGCCCGACTCGGGCAATCGAACTCGGTCATCAGTCAGCAAGCCTCAATGCTGTGATATTGGTAACAAGGCGGACAGTCTGAGTATATACTGGAGTGTACGTAACTCCACATACAGATATAATGGCACTCTCCTCATATGTTAGAAGCTGTACTATCCCGCAAACCCTCCGCCAGCACTGGTGAGAATCACTCAGTAGTACTTACAACTCAAGGCAGCAGATTGGCTCGCGATACCTTCAAGTTCCATAGCTCATTTCAGGATTCACAAACTCCCTGGTTACTGGCGCTGTCCATTCTGCAATGGGTGTGCTTGCGAATCTATGGGCAATGCTCGGGCAAATATATCCTCCCCGGAGCAAATTCTCGACTGACCAGATTCCTGATCTTTCAGGTCGTGTTGCCGTTGTCACGGGTGAATCCCTTACTGCTCCAGGCCAGTCTCCCTGCTTTAACTGATGCCTCGCTACCAACTACATTAGGGGGGAATACCGGCGTTGGAAAGGAGACCGTGAAGGTAGGTCCCGCTCTTGACAGCTTCGACAACTGAGCTTGAACCATCAAATATCAGGCTCTACTCGAGCATAATGCGAAAGTCTACCTCGCTGCTCGTAGCAAGGAGAAAGGGGAGGCTGCCATCAAGGAACTCAGGGAATTGACAGGCAAGTCTGCCACCTTCCTTGAACTTGACCTTGGCAACCTTGCTGCCGTTCGACGCGCAGCCGACGAGTTCCTGAGGTAACTGTGTTTCCTTCTCGGCACTGTGATGCTACTGAGGTGGATTGTTTCTAGTAAAGAGAGAGAGCTGCATATCCTCTTCCTAAATGCGTATGTTTTCACCATACCACTACTCATGGCATGAAGATCACCTGATTCTTATTCTCAGAGGCGTCATGCATCCTCCCATGAATATGCTGACGTCTGATGGATACGATCTACAGTTCGGTACTAACGTTGTTGGTCAGTGCATCTGAGTTTGGTTTTGCGTACACACCACCAACAATCGTACTTCAGGTCACTTCCTGCTCGCAAAGTTGCTCCTTCCCGCACTTTTGGCTGGCAAAGAGACTTCGCCTGATCACCATTCTCGAATTGTCACCACGTCTTCGACAGCCGCATACTTCACTGGAACAATCAACTATGATCTCATAAAGGACAGCCCTGAGAGGCGCAAGGCTGGAAGGAATGCCTTGTACGTACAAAGTAAATTTGTGAGTCATGTTTCTACTTCACCTGGACGATCTGTCAAGCTCAACCTCGTCCCACAGGCGAACGTCTTGGTAGCAAGAGAACTAGCTAAACGTTACGGGCATCAGGGCGTTCTTTCCAATGCTTGCAATCCAGGTCAATTTCAGCCCAGATTGAATACAAATGCGAGACCAACTGAATTAATTGACGTCGGCAGGTAACCTGAAAACGGAATTATGGAAGCATGAACCAGCAATTGTTCAAAAAATAGTTGTATGTGCGCGCCACATACTACAATGTACATCGCTCTGATGTTGTCTTCACAGTCAATGTTTGTTCTCTACCCTGCATCGTACGGTGCCCTCACTCAACTCTGGGCTGGGACAACTCCCGAAGCTCTGAATTACAACGGAGAGGTGCAGTCAAATGCATCCATACCCAGTTTGCTCTGCTGACATTTCTCTTTTTAGTTCCTTATCCCCTGGGCAAAGGTCGGCCGTTGCAGATCTGAGGCATACGACCCTGAACCAAGTGAGAGACTCTGGAGCTACCTCGAGGAGGAGGTAAAGGAATACACCAAATGATTCAGCAATCTGCACCCGTCATTCTTGTTCTTTGTATTTATACATTTCATAGTATTCGCTGATACGTGACGACCCCCTTAAGCGTGATACAGATCCTTCTGCCATGGCTCACACCTGGCCAAATCATCCTGAATCTGCTTGACCTTCTCCGGGAAATGCTTGTACGCCTCCTTGCTAAGGATTAACCTGAGAGGAGGATCATCTACTTGTGCGATCTCGTACATCTTCTCTGAAGCCTTGTATGCATTCCCATGGGTCGACGGATCGCTTTCAAAGAAGTGCTTCCTCACAAGAACCCCACCGAGGGTAGGTTTATTGTATGGAGGAGGAGGGTCCACGACTGTGCTCTTTTTATACACCTCCGTGGCGAAGACCCCAGTTTCTATGATGGTAATCTGGATAATATATGTTAGTGGCTCTAAGTCTGAACGCGTATTGATTACTTGCTTTGATATTCCATGCAGGATCGACTTCGCTCACAAGCGTTTCAGAGATAGCCTCCAAAGCTGTTACGAGTAGTCGATTTAACAACGGAACTCTCATTGTGACCAAGGATTTACTAACCGTGTTTGGCGGCAGCATAATATCCCGTTGATGGAAGGTTCATGAACCCGAGAATGGAGCTTGAGTTCAAGAGTCGTCCTCCCATGGGGTCATTGACTTCTCTGAAGAATTTGATAGCTTGCACAGCAACTTCTAAAGCACCCCAGAAGTTCGTCTCGAACAGGGCGCGGGCCGTAGCCTGAGGGACAGCCTCAATCTCGCCGAACAGAGCCCAACCAGCGTTGTTGAGAACAACGTCCAGTCGACCAAAGGTCTCTTTGACCTTCGCGAAGGCCGCAGAAATCTCGTCCTGCTTGTCGACGTCCAGTTTGAGGGCGAGGAATCTGTCTGCAGTATATTTGGACTTTAAATCGTCGAGAGTCTCGGGCTTGCGAGCGGTGGCAACGACGATGTTGCCTTTGATAAGAGCAATCTCTGTTACATGTCTTCCGAAACCTGAGGATGCACCAGTAACTGGGGGAGATCAGATGTATGTTTTATTGTGAATGATTGAGTAGAGGGAACATACTGAACCAGACTTGTGGCTTTGACATATTGACTCTGGTGTCTGAGGAAGGAAGGGGTTGCGTTGTCACTGTCTGGTACTGAGGTGCATCTCTCTTGGACCTACTCTTATATGCGTATACACTCGTATGATGCCGCATGCATGTCTTTGATGAACCGTTGGTGACCGGCTAGCATTTCAGGGTACGTGAGCTTGTCGAAGACGGCTACCAGTCGCAGGGGTTTCGCTATTGTAACATTGTTTTCCTGTGACGACTGAGAGTCGGTGTAAAGTATGCCTTACAGATTAGTAGGTCGTGACTATTCGAATTCAGACGTTAGTTAGAACTTGCCGACGTTAGAACCTAGACTGGGAACCGTTTAGTAGCCGAGACAAGATCGATCGACGATGCCGGAAATAGCAGTTACGGTTGCCGTAACGAGCCACAGCGCCGCTCACTGTCCGCCGCAATATTAATTGTTACTCGCCATTGCCAGCTCAGGCTGTTCGACACAGTCAACCACTAGCTGCGGCATCTTGTCGTCCTCATATACCTATCCTTCAACTTGCGCTATCGTTATACCCCGAGGACACCTGCCACGATTCCGTGCTTCTGTGGTACACTGCTTGAACGTACAGCCGAGGAAGCTCAGCGAACTATCACGGCTTTAAGCGATTCAATACTATACCACTCCCTCGATCATGGACCACGAAGACCTACGTGCCGATAGTCCCCTCATGACTATGTCCAACTCGTTTCTGGGAGACTCCGGAATCCTTTCTCTCTCCATCCCTGGCCCCAGCAGAGACCCTCACTATTATATTTCTGATGGAAATACGGTCCTATTAGTAGAGAACACATTGTTCAAGGTAGGGCCTCTTCCATCACTCCTGTGGCTTCTAGTGTCCTGGGTATTACCCGATCCTTCGCAGAATGGAAACACAGACCGGAGAAATGATACTGATCTAATATAATAATTTAGGTGCATCGGTCTACACTGACCAAGGACAAGTCAGCCTTCGAGACCATGTTCCAACTCTCGTCCGAGGCGGACTCTGCCAAATCAGAGTCAAGTGTCACTGTCGCACAAGAAGGGGACAACGATGCGAATCCCATTCGATTGCAAGGCGACACTGCCGACGAATTCCGTGCACTATTGTGGGCACTTTACGCATTGTGAGCCCACTACATACCGCGAACTGTACATTTGAACACTCACCAATACCTCAATCAGACCTCACGAACTCATGCTTGTTACATCGCCCGAAGCCAACTGTACCCAACTTGTCAACCTTGCCCGTATAACCCACAAATACCAATTCCGCTCAATTGAAACATGGGCACTCAACGCCCTCAATATCCTTTATTCGCAACCCGGAGCGTTCGATGCCTTACCTTCTTCGCATCCCCCAGCGCTCCCTCACCCGCACCAACAGGCCGCAAACGATACGGCAACGAGCCCTTCACTCGTTCAAATCACCGAACTCGCTGCTCTATGTGAACGACAAGACCTGCTCGCATCCGCCGTTGGCCGATGGAAACGCCAAATCGGGGAAGGGAAAGATTTGGCTTTGGCCATTGAAATAGGCGAGAGATACAACCTACGCGCACTGCTCGGCCTCGCTTTGCATGCCATGATGCTACAAGGCAAATCTCGCTGGCTTGAAGATCCTCTACTCACGAGAGACCACCGGATCCGACTTCTCAATGGATACTACAACCTCAGCAAACTCTCTGACTCGCTTCCCTCCCAACCACCTGCAATAGCGCACAGTGCACGATGCACTTCCCAACAACGATGCAATAAGGCATGGACAGGACTATGGAAAGCGGTCGTTGAAGCCGTTTCTCCTATTGTTCCTATGCCTCGAGAGGACGTGTTGGGCAAACTGATGCTAGCGGAGAGCATGATAAAGGCGATGATGGAGAAGGACATCCCTTCTCAAGGATTCTTGGATGGTATGCCTCATTGCAGAGAAAACGCCATGTATGCAACTACCATGAAGGTGAAGGAGATCAGGGAAACGTTGTCGGACTATTTCACGGACGATATTTAGATTCTTGTCGCTTTGCTCGTTTGCGCGTGCTTGCTGTTCTCATATACCTATCCGCTGCTCCTGGTGTGTTTCGTTACTCTTGTCTGATGTGCTGGAGACGGCCGTGTATCAATATACCTGTGACATTGCCTTATACCGCCATCCGGTTCAAACTTGCATATCTTGAGCAGTTATTTCTTTGTTCCTGTGTGGCATCTCCTTTAGCCTTTAACAAATGGTGGGTAAGCCTGTTTGGTTTGAGTAGGCATCGAATCTAACGCTAGTCCTTTGTAGACCCGCCAAGATTTGAACACTGCAGAATTCGAACGGTCGAGGTTCACATTCAAACATCACTAGCACCGTTAGTCAACTCATCTCTCATACCTTTAAGTATGCTAAGGTATGTCAACAATAGTATCAACCTCGCCTTCCATTCTGTGACTTGCGATGAATATTGGCTCTTGTTCTAGCTCATCCCACGGGCCAAACCCCTTCGGTTCTCATGCCCAGCGAGTTGTTATATCGTCCCATGTGATAGACAGATATCCGAGGCACGCCCCGACTTGCCTGCCCTGTCTGCTATGTATTGGGAGATTAAACCGTATAATAGGCAACAGTGCAGTGACTTGCTCGGCTTAGCGGCCGGTGCAACGTCCAGTCTTGCTCCATTAATTGTTAACTTAAGATCGGGTGCAATGGGGTGAGTCCTAATAAGGGCGTCGATATCGCGCCTCCGACTGCATACTCGAAGCCCTCATTGGCGGGTATGCAGTTGCGAAGGGCGCTCAGTAACGGCGAGCTCTGGAAAGATCCACTCCAAGCGGCCCTCTTGGTATACCGACTGGCGCAACTTCCCAACCCTCCGTTAAGACTTCCTATTGGTCACGACGCTGTGGAGGGAATTAGGGAGGAATTAAATCGGATTCAAGCTGATGTTGATGCGTACGCTTCCTGGACAGATGACACTATCATCTGATTGAGCCACAACATTCATGACATGTATGTACGAGTAGTATCTACGGACTCGGAGGTGGAGCAGCAATTGGTGAAAGATGAGAGAATGAAATGGTGACACTCGTACAACTTCAATTGCCACCGTGACGTGGACAACACAACGGACCACCAAATGGAATGCTATCAGCTCAAGGCTCCTCAAGCTGACGAACCAATTCCTCCCTCTGAGTATCAGACAATATGACTAGATCTACATTCAGCAAAGCGGAACACTAGGCCATTCTTCAAGGCTCTACCACGTACATTGTACATTCAGCGCGAGAAAGGAAACGAGTCCGATAGATATAATACATTCCAAAGTAAGTCCTGAACAATACGTGGGCTTAAAGAGTGCGTCCATATTCCACTTAGTTAGTCTCCGCGCCGGTAAACTGAGTAGTCGCGAACCCGACTTGAGCGTTACCAGTGTCATATACACTGTAGAACCTCTGCAAGAAGACGAATCCGTCTGTAGCGTTACGCAAAAGTGCATGAGAACCGGGGACACCGAAGAGGCATGGCGGTACATACCGATGAAGTCGAGGCCTTGACCACTTGGACTGCCCAAATCGGCTGTGACAAGGTAGATCTTGCCTTCTTCGCCTCCGATGGTGGTGTTCAAGTTACGAGGCCAGATCTGAGCATTGGGAGTTAGCTCATACGTGACACCGCCTGTCGGATACGGATACAGAACAAATGATCAGTCCGCAGCTCACATATCTCCAATGGCGAGTACTTACCGATGTTGAAGAACAAGGACTGCAAGTTCTCGTACTGAGATTCGGTAATGGTCAGAAGTCCAGTGGTACTAAGCAGGGCAAATCAACATTGGAGCGTAATAAATTGCAAAATGAAACGCACTTATCTAGTTTCGCGCCGGTAGCTCTTTCGTACGCTTGGAAGGCGTCGGTGGCAAGCAACAGAAGGGTAGTACCAGTATCGACGATGCCAGCGGTATTATTCAGGACCCTGGTGTTGTTGCCATACGTGATACTCTGGTCGATACCCCAGTAGTGGGAGGCAGGGGAGGTTTGTGTGATAGGGACAAAGTTGACTTCCCCAGTTATCCTGATATATAGTGAGTCAACAGGCCGTTAAGGGGGTTCAATGATAAGGGCCATACTTAGAGGAATCGATGCCTCCGAAGGTCAACTCGCCATTGACAGTGTTGCTACCCGTGGTTGGCTCATAGAAGATGCCGATAGAGTTGTTTGAAATCTCCCCCTGAGCGAACAGATTGTCGGTGACTGTAGGAACGAGCTGATTGTCGGAGACTGTCCCTTGGGTAAGGTCGACGGGACCAATTCCAAGAATACCATCGACGCCTTGGAAGCCTTGAGCGGTAGAAGCAACGCCGATAGATTGCTTCTGGACAACGAGCGAAGGGCTCAAAGTCACGGTATCAATAACTGCCATTAACCATGTCAGCATCTTCGGGATGACGTTAATTCCAGAGGAAACAGTTTCGTACATTCGGTGCCTGAGAAAGACCCGGAACCGTAGCTGACGTTCTATTACATGAGGCAAAAACATCAGGACGTCTGTTATAAGAAACCTCCATGACGTCATCCAACATACCACTGTCGACCCAGTGCTCTGGCTAGAGCTAGTCTTGACATACTTCTTGTCGGCGCCCACCCAAGTGTTCGAGCTACCTATCAGTAGTGATGGTGATCAGTCTGACTGATTGCAAGTCTACATCGTATATTTGTTACTTACCTGTATCAATCAAGAGGGTGTAGTCTGTGGGAGGGGTGCCGACGCCAACAGAGGCAGTATAAGTTACACCTGCATCAGTTACATCGACACCATTGCCAGTGGATGGTTCCGGCGCATTGCCGGTACCACCGGTGCCCCCCGAGCCAGAGCTACCGCCGCCAGTCGAACCACCATGGTGGTGACCGCGACGACGGCGAAGCTCGCGGGCACCCAAGGGGCCATGAGGATTCACAGCCTGGAGGATCTTCTGCGCACGAGCTCTGTCGCGGGCAAGAATATCACGAGCATGTCGGCCAACGACACGAGAAGCGAAAGGAACTGAGCGGATTGCGACGTGAGACATGATGTTATAGTATACCTGGGGACTTCTTGTAGAGGGTGGAGAGGTTAGAGCAAGTGGGGTTGGGATGTCGAGCTTATATACTGCTCGAGAGTCAGAGTTAGACAGGGTAAGATTCAGCTCCGAGGGAACAGAACATCGCCATCGTCATCGAGCCTTGATTCGGTAACCTGTGGTCGTGAGAGGGCGATTGTTCGCAACTGTTTCGCAGATGTCGGCGGAGGTCTAGGACTTGGGGATGCAACATACATGACGAAAGTGGATATCTTGGGGGAGTCTGAACTGTAATTTGAGGTCAAGGACAATTCCAGAGGAAACTCACATTGGGACAAGAATGGAACACTTCTCCAGGACAAGGCCTTATTGCGGAAGCAAAATCGCACCCCGCGTGTACAACGCGTGTACGGGGCCAAACGTATGACATCCGCCGCTTCCTATGTTCCTGATTATTTGGTAGTGTTGTGGAACCAACGTGGATTCGATCACCACAGGAAGAATAATGAGATCCTACAACACCCGGTTGTTACTGCTGCGAGGGCGAGGTACGCGTGACAACCAACCGCTACTCTGGACAAAAGCTGCCTTTGGGGCTGGATCGTCAACGGTATCTCCACAGCTTACCACAAGGTGGATACCCATTCGGGACCGACAGAAGCATGATCAGTCTGCCATTGCACAATTTGTGCTTGCGATAAGGTTTATTTATAGCACACACCTCCCATAGTTCATAGCCTTTCGGAATGTCAGGCATTCGACGGTTCCAACACAGTATGCAGACCGGCATTATGAAAACAACTAGGTCTTGCATTGCGTTATGAAGACAAACGTGTGGCTCGCGACAGGCATACCACACCAATGAACGATACAATAAATCTCATACTTCCAGGACTGTCAGATGTGCAGCTCTGCACACTGTACTGTCTCGATTGCGAAGCTTCACTAGTAGAGTCTTCCCTGCTCCGGTCCTGACATCACAGATAACGCCGTGTTCAACCGACTAGAACCCTCGTGGAATGGAAGTGACTTACCTCTTTGCCTGCTCCTTGAGCGCAAACAGCTGAGCTATGGGAATAGCTCCTATAGCGGAACCTTCACCGAGGGAAAGTGAGAAATTCCCTGTCGTTATGTAGCCAATTATAGCCTCCTGAGGAGGCACAGGGCACTGGCATCTTGAGTTAGCTATGTGACGCAAACCGGCGGAGGAGAAAGGCTCACATCGCGGTCTTCATCGTTGTCATCCATAGTTCCAGCGGACAACGTTATGCCCTTCTTTCGCGCTTGTTCTTGTCGTAAGATTCGCATTATCTCCTCGTCACCCATTGCATACAGCATTGCCATGTCCTCCGGTTTACCTCTCCCACACATTGTCAGTTTGACCATGATCAAGCAGGATTTCCAGATATCTTCCGCCTTAACGGATGGATCTAGTGGCTGCAGTTGGCGTTTGGTTCGAAGACCATTCAGGTATTGGATAAGGCCTGTGGAGCGTATGAACATAGTCTCAGCTGCCTGAAGAGCTTCGCTGACTGATGGACCCTGCAGGAGCCATGGCTTGGGCCTGTTTGGCTCCTCCTGTACTTCGACTGCGGGGACCTCGCCTTCGGCATCGTCGGGGGTTCCTGATGCATTGACAGCTACCTCAGAAGGGGCAGTATTAGCGGGTTCTCTCTGCGCAGGAACAAGGTCCTCGTCCTCATCGAACTCCTCGTCATCTTCCATTTCATCTTCTGCGGCAGAATCAGACGGAGGGCTCTCCAACCCCAGCACAACTTCCCAGTCTGCCCGCCAAGGACTCCTCACGCGCATTTTCTTGTAATTGACCCTTTTGGCAGGAGGTTTCCTATCCCATCGCTCCTTCTCCTCGTCTTTCCTATCGAGGGCGTAGTCATCATATGCTTCAGTACCGGGGTAGTCTCTGGGAAAACAAGGGCGGGATGCCTCGAAGAACTGAACCGCCCGTTCACGCTGACCGGCGACCCGGGTGCCGGTATACGTCAGCGAAGAAAAGAATGCCATAGCCCACCCTTGGGGAATGACCAGCGTCCAACCGTGGAGGGTTGTTGTATCCTTGTGGTTGGACGACGAGCTTGCAGCTATAGGCTCGAGAGAATTCTGGATGAGGAGAACAGGGATGCGGTTGTCATCTCGTGTAGCTTGGAGCTTTGTCCCCGGAACAGGATTCTATCGTAGCTTCAATCGCCGTATTCATGTCCGACTGAGCACTGTGCACGTACCTTTGATCTCCTCTCATCAAGATCTTTCTTCGTGTATTTCGGCTTGGACAGTAACTTCCTGACTTCGTCATCCCAGATCTCGCTTTGCGCAAGTGTAGACGTGGGGAAAATCGAAGCTGTCGGTGTGGATGGCGATGGGTTTTTGAGATCATATTCCGCCTTGGCATTCTTCGGCGGGAAGCTGTACGTAATTAGCAGAATCGAGGTTAACCCCAGATGCATAACAACGACGGGATACAGAAACGTACGTGAGTCGAGGATCGTTTACCTTAAAGCCAACCACCATGTTCCTCGGCAACGCTCCAGTTGTCTGCACATCCTTCAGAGCATTCCAGAACTTCCAGATTGTTAGGTTTGGTGATTACTATACCTAAAGTCAGCAGAACGCCCACCTTCTTGAAATCTTCTCTCTTATCTTCGGCCACAGGCTTGAGAGCACCCTTGATGATTTGGCTCGACTTAGGCCCCATAATCTCGAATATATTCATCTTCTCCCTAAGGTCCGCAATCTCGACGATAATTTCCATATCATTGTGGGCTGCCTTCTTCTTCACCTCTTCCAACGCATAGGACGCCGAGTTTCGTAGTTCGACAAACGCAATGTCGAAGATGGATGGATGGACCTTGACCCAGACGACCCTGGCTGGCGGAGCGAGGGTGCCTTGAGCGGTCTCTTTGCCCTTCCCTTTGTTCCCCTTGCGGCTAGCTTTACTCTTCCCAGGTTGCCCATCTGATTCTGACGACTTCTCTTCGGATGGCTGCCGTGATGAAGTAGGTAGGGCAGGCTGCCAGATGACCGTCGCAGGACCGAGTAGATCGAACGGATACGCATTATGCCTGTAGATGTGCGTGTCGCAGGCTCTCGCACCGGTGATGAATCTGCCCCGACCGCTGTGAATATCATCTCGGATGATACTACAGGAGAAAAGTTCACCTTTTAGCAGCTGGACTTGGCCCTTGCGCATCGCAACAAGCGTCCAAAATTCGCTTCAATACTTCTTCAGGACCTTTCAACTCGATGAATCCATAGTAAGATGCGTCATGGAGGATAGAACCGTGGACCGAAGCCCGGTGGGAGGGCCTAAAGGCTTTCTCGGTGGGCGTTACAGCCTATCGATTTACATGAGCGTGATGTTCAATGATCTGCAGCGCACGTATATCAACTTACGAGTCTGTATCCATGCATATTCTCCATTTTCATGCGCTTTGCATGCCAAATATGAGTTTCCAGCCATACCTTGTCCTCTGGAGACATTATGATATCCCTGCTTTGCGTATAACAGGACAAAAAGACCTACTTTGACGTTTCAGGAACGCCTGAGTACTTGTAACCGTCTTATGCTTGCCCTTTTGATGCCTATACTTGCTTGCCGCTTTCTTCTTTGGAGCATCCATCTATCCACTTGTCAATCATCGGACAGTCCATGGTATCGCTGCGTGTTTACCTCAGCTTTGGCCTTCTCGCGCAGACGCGCCGGGACGCGCCGTACATCGTGACTGGCAGCACGCCGACGAAGGTGTCGCGGTAGTTGTTGCCATGCGCGTTGAGTACCACTATCTCTAAATATCATGTTAGGGCGGATGTACCAACTATGTGTCGTCTATCCATGATACCTTGCTGTCATCATGGCGGTATGCATTGCATTGATTTCGAATGCACGAGCCTGCAAGACATGAATACACGTGTGACGGTCCTCGAGCATACGTACCTCTGCAAACCGTTCTACATCAAGATTTCCAGGTAATTGCTTCGGAGCTTGGAGCTTGAACTAAGTTCCTCATCCAGTCTCAAATGCAAGGAACATACCATCAAACTGAACAGATTTTGAAGGGCCTGCTCCGGTGCTCTTGGTTTGTGGTGTAGAGGTACCAGATCCAGAGGCAGGAGTACCGACTTGTTGAACTGCAATTGTCCGAGCAGCAGCAGTCTTCTGCTTTTTCTTATCTCTACTAGACATCTCTGAGGAGCCTTCAGCTTCGTTTTGACGTTTTGGTGCCATTCTCAGGGAAAACAATATCGAATCAAAGTACGTCCACTGCGAGTCAAGTGGTGAGTTGCGGTTGTAATCGTGGATGAAGTTGGAACACGCTTCAGGGGTCGGAAAAGGTTTCGTATCTGATGTCCCTCGTAAGCGCAGGTTAACCTGTCGAGTTGTTGAGCGAATAAACAGCAATATAGTCGGAGCGAAGTGCAATGAACGAAAACAAAGGGGCCTTGCCAATTAAGTAAGGCGTGATCGGCCAATGATCGACATCACACGCCTCCGGGCGGGCACGGGACTCGGGCGTAACGGACGTTGAGCGAGCTGCACTTTGGCTGCACTTCCAAGTTCCAACAACCTTGACCATCAGCTACGATGTCCTTCTCCGCTGCTCGCAGCATTTCCTCCCTCAGCAATGCCCACAGGATAACCCAGAAACGTTTCATATCAACCACCAAAGTCGTCCGAAGCGAGGCCTCGACAAGCACACCGAACGTCGGTACTGTGCCCCCACCCAAGAAGCCTGTAGGAGCATTCCGAGGAGGGTGCGTGTCGATATGACGTAGGTACCGTCGCCGACATAGAAAGTACTGAGCGAAGCAACAGAATTGTGGGATTCCTTTTCGGTTTCTCACTCGCGTCATCATATGCAGCATATCACCTTTTGGACGAATACAAGCAGGCATCTGCAGCTTTGCAGGCCAGCGTAGATGAATTACAGCAGAGCACACAAAGGGTATACGCAATCCTAATCCCGGGCAATTGATACTTAACTGTGCTCGTGCTTCAGGTTTCATCCCATATCAAGCGGATAGAGGCTGTCGAAAAGGATCTCAAGGCGCTGAGGGACGCGTCTGCGAGCAAGGAGGACATTTCGAGAGTGAGGGCTGAGATGAAGAAGCTATATGAGGGACTTCACGTCGGTACGTTGTACATACTTCCCGTTGCAACGCGTTGATACTGACTACTGTCCGTTAGAATTCCTCGATCTTAGGGCACATGTTTGGGGTATTCGTGAGTCTATGATTGTTTGAGTATTCGGTGAAGAAGAGACGCTCATTTCCCTGAACTTGCAGAGCAAGATGTACACACTCTCTCAAAGAAAGAGTCCGGGTCCGTCCGTCTTGTGTAGAGTACCTATCGAATACGAATACCACTCGAATAGATGGTATCTCACCGGGTAATGCGATAACACAGATTCAACAAGATGTTTGGCATCTATGGTCACTCAATGCTAATGCCGATTGTCCCCTAGCCTCACAAGTGTTGCATGCTCTTCATGGACCATCCTGACAGGCGGAGTTCATCGAAGGCTCAAGGAGTTGCAATTCGAAAGCAACATGTAGTGATGACTCGGGAAGGAGCTGCCGTCTCTAAAGTCAGTCTACGCTAGTCAGCGGGGCGTATTCGCAAGTCTCTGTCTCCCATAGCGTCGTTCTGCCTTTGTTCGGACAAGGGCATTTGGGCATACATTCGTTGGCTGCTGAAGACAGCTGGCGTGAGATGGTCTCTTACAGGGGGTCCACTGGTTGACCGTGATTTGCAATGCGCAACGTGAGTGTAGGCGTTGATATCTCGGCCCTCTTGGTGATTACCAGTATTGATTCCGCTCATGGAACAAGACGGGGACGTCGGTTGCGACTTGGAGGCTTGACGTTTCTACATGTCGACGATATCCCCTTATGTCTACCTTTCGCCGGTCTCTATCCATTTCATGGTACCCATGCAGATTGAATCCCACTCAAGGCCACCGATTACTCCACCTTACAGTCGTATCGGCAGCTGTAATCATGACACGCCGTTCACCAAACATCTGCTAATGAACTTGCAGGTTATTTTTGACTACGGCAGCCTCACGGGGCCTCGAGTCCGTGGGTTCATTCGGTGAAATCCCTCCAATATCATAATCTTTCTTCTGGCTCCCTAAGTCTCATGTATCGTCACATCAGAGAACTGGGAATATTGAGTACCTCCGCACCTCACTACAGATCGCTCGCAGACTGCCGCAGACGCGGTTCCAAGTACGCGCAGAGCTGTTGCCAAGCCTCTCATAGCACGGGACTTGCCATATAAGGGCAAAAACACCCTCACCGGGATGGCGGCTGTCGCGAAGAGAGCACCCGAGAGGACGGCTTCCTCTGGTCTCAGAATGAACGTCGAGCAGGAATCTTCCACTGGAAATATTCCAAGCAGGCTGATTTGTTGATTGAGGATAGTGGAGAACCTGGTCGTCATGGCTTCTCATACACGCACTTGCCACGAAGTAAGTACGAGATTTCGGAGGTGATACCCATCTTGAATTTATGATTCTGGGTAGGCCGAGCTTTTCCGGCTATGAACTGATGGAATATAAAAGCGGGGCCTCCTCAAGGTCCTCTCCCTCATCTGTTCCCTCCTTTTTCCTCGCTCTCTGGTCTCTCCCTTAGCCAAGACAGGTTCTTGACCTTTTCCCTTCGTCGACTTGGTGAGTTTCAAACGTTACTGAACGTCAACTTGTACAACGTATTCATCGTTGTCACTACATAGGTCCCTGGCGGTTTCATCCCTTCCACTTTTACTCATTCTTGTGCTACTACGTTGATCGGAGGACAAATTTGCCACTATGCTTTCCTACAAGGTCGTCACCATTTGTCTTGCTTGTTTCGCCGCTACGTCTTTTTCCTTGCCCGTGCCCGTCAGGCGTGAGGTGCCGCAAGGTATTCCCTTCCACTCAAGAAGCAAGACTCTCGATATTGAAATATCCAATAGAGCATTCCCATGAGCCTATCCTCACCTCCGTGAGGAACTCCCTGAACGTGAACAACCCTGACAAGATCCAGGATCCTGTCTTCGCTCTTCTTGGAAACGCCGCCGCTGCACAAGGTGCCGGTGACATTACAGTAAGCCTATGGCCGCTCTTCTCTGAAACCATCACTAATCATATATCTCCAGGACTTGGACTGTCTCCAACAAGCCGTGGCTGATCAGGCGTTCACCAACGCCAAAGCCGCCAGTGATGTCGAAGGCATGACCAATGCCCTCATCTTCCGCGCTTTGGAACGCAACACCGGCAAAGTCGGCTTGAAGAGTGCCTTGTGTACTCAAACGGCGAAGAACCCCGAAATTGCGGCCATCCAACAACACCAGGACCCTGCCTCAGATGGTGCTGCTGCCACCAATAAGGCGATAGCTCTTGAGCTTGCCAAGCAGATCGCATCCATCGGTGGCAACCCTCTGGATGCTCTCAAGTCCGGCACGTTCGCTCCTGGCGACCCTAACGACTCCACTGGCAAGGGTAAGTTGAGGTTTGTGCCATTGTGGAAACGCTGGAAGACTGAGATGACTTGTCATAGGTAATTCCTGCGATGACGCCAACGATCCCAACGGCTGTATCTTTACCCAGAACCTGTTGGTCGAGGATGCCACTGAAGACGAGATCAACGCGGCCGTTGCTGGTATCACCGCTACATCTGCCGCGAAGTGAGTTCCCCCAATACTTTAATTTGTTTGGACATGGCCTGACCCATCTCGTCAGCAACAACGCGGCCTCTGGAAGCAACACGACCACTGGCAGTGACGGATGTGCCACTAGTACGCTCTTTTCTCCTATACAGGTTACTTATTATGCTGAGCTTGAGTTTGGCTTGTAGCTACTGTAACCGTTACCGCTTCCGCTGCGGCGTAGGTTCCATCATGATGTTGCATTCACATCAACACTCACTCAAGTACATTGTACACAGTGCCACTGCCACTTCCACGGCTGCGGCCTCCGGCAACAACGCAGCATCTGGTGCCGCTGCCGGTAACAACAATGCTACCTCCGGTGCCGCTGCTAGTAGTAGCAACCTTCAGACCTTCACCGGTGCTCGTGAGTAACACTCCGATTTGTCCACAAACAGCTAATCGTGAACTTTACACCTTGATAGTCGGCGGGGTCACTGCTCCTGCCGTCACAGCCGGCGGCCGTGGTTTCGTAGTATCCGGCAGCGACGATTTCTTGAACGTCGCCGCCGCCCTGGGTCGTTCATGCGACATCCAACATAACCAATGCGCGAACAAGGCTAACAGCGGCGGCGGATTCTCCGTTGGTGACTGCGACAAGCAGAACAACGATTGCCGTGCCGCTATCAATGCCTGAATGACTGCCATCTAGCAACGTCAGCTGGGCATTGCGACCTTCCGGGAGCTTCCACTTTCCTTTGCAAACATCCTTCCTCAATCTCTTGATATCACCATCGTTCCTTTTTTTGCCTGCCTCGAAGGAATGGTAGGGGCTTTGGTAGTATACTTCGGTTTCTCAGACCCCTCTTTCCGCTTTCTTTCATACCAGACAGGCCTGTCCTGGCTAATAATACATGCGGATTGAGACGAGGAAATCTTCCACTCTGGTGTGATTGTCCGTCATGAACATGAGTGTCGACAGTGCTGGGTGGTGAAACTTGTAGTCCCAGTACTTGCATCACACAAGGCTCAAGCTCATCGACATTGCATTGGATACGTATATATTACATACAACTAAGTACGTCGTGAATCAGGCACATCCAGATGATACAAAAACACACGAGAAGCTAACCAACGAACCATGAATCATGCCAACGACGGACGGAGGGTAATTATACAAAGTTGATTTGACTAGTGAAGTTGTCCGCGGCAGCAGATCGATGATGGGGACGTCAGGGATCGGTAGGTTGGAGAAGGTACCTGAAGCGGCAATAACAAATAGACCATGAACAGATCAACGATTCATATGGTATCATGAGTCGAAAGACGAGATGAGGCCCAATAATGCAGACGAGCTCATAAGGATGAAAACGGGAAGGGAAGAATCGACCGGACCGTGACTTATATCCTCGCGCTCCTCCATGCACTCTGCATCGCAATTCTCCTTGCTTGATCAAGTGTGATTGAGTCTTCTCTCAACTCAATCCTCTGCTTCCCACTGTCGTAAGTACCGGAATCGTCGTCGTCATCATCGTCATCAAAGCGTGGCCCAACCCCCCCGCGAATCCCGCCAAACGCCGCCTTACCGCCTGCGAGGGAAAACGGTGTAGAAGCGACGGCAGTACCAAAGACACTCGCGGTCTTAGGTGCACCGAAGGCTGCAAAGTCTGTGACGACCTTGCGTGGAGGGGAGTGAGAGGGTGTAGGGATCGTACTGGTGGGTGGAGAGGCTGATACAGTAGACGGCCTTGAACGCGCAGGGAGGTATGGACTGTAAGGCGAGGAATAAGAAGAGCGCGAGGACATCCGCGAGTGCAGGTACTTGTCAGTGAAACGTGTACCATGTACCTAAAGTGACGTTATCAGCTACACCGAGCAATCGTACCCGCCAACTGGAACTCACCTTCCGCAGCAGAGGTCGGGCGTCTTGCAGCGATGGAGCTTCCATGTACACTTGCACGTTATGCCTCGCCTCCTCGCTCTCTCGGTAGATACTTTCGATGACGACCTTTTTCGTGCTCTCATTCCTGAGAAGGAGTCGTTCATGGAGTTCCCTCGCGACGTCATCGACGCTCTCATTGTTTCCAAGTATACGCTGCGAAACAGCTTGGCCGACTTCGCGGACAAGGCGCTCCATGTCCAGATTCTCAAGTACACTTCCGACGATGGCGTGTGTAAGGAGGTCGGCGGTGGTAAGCGGGAGCATCAACCCAGACGTGATATTCACGATTGCTTGGAAGAAATCGGTAGCATACTATCCCTAGTGAGCGGACTGTGAACGGCGAGAGTGCAAAGAAACCTACGGAGTAGCCACTGAGTGCAGGCTCGCACGCCACGAAGAACTGACATGCCGTCAGAACAACAATAGGTCAAATGGGATCAATGATACTTACCAAAGTGATACCACGGCTTGCCATTGCTCGCGCAATGTGCAGCGGATCGTTCCCGTCGGGCGAACCGTCGTCGAAACCTATGCTCATCAGTTCAGTAGTCACGTCAGGCAGAAACCGGCATTTGAATCAAGATGCATACCATCGCCATATTCTCCGATCCCATGGGGAGGCGCGTCAGCGATGAGAACAACCATCTTGCTCGCGTCCGGCCTCCACTCCATGTTCAATGCCTCGGCCAAAGCGGCGGTAACAGCTTCAGGGCCATCTCCTCCACCGCTGGCGTACAATGAACTAAGGTTCTCTTCCACTTTACTGATGTCCGATGAGAAACCAAAGTTCTTTGTCACGTAGGTGTGGTCCTGTGGTGGATGATCGCGGTACGCAACAAGACCAATGCGAAGGTCTTCCGGTGCTTGGAGCTTGCCGGATTCGAAGATGTGCTGGCAAATGGCTTGGATGTTCTTCGTTGCGGACGTGATATAGCTGCCTTGACTGCCCGTACAATCTTGTACAAAGACCAAGTCACTTTTGTCCAAACCGTTCAATTCTGAGAGGTCAAACATATAAGACCTGTTCACTTACAGCATTTTATGACCATCCAGAGACCCATTGTTTACTGGCTGCTGTGGTTGTGGTTGCTGGAACTGTTGGGAAGGGTAAGCAGGGGCCCCGCCCGAGTCAAACTCCATATCTTCATCCATGATATTCTAGCCGTAATTGTTCGTTCAGTAAATGATCTGCGTCCGTGGATATCGTTCCAAAGTGCTGAATCGATGGTGGTGGTACGAATGAGACAGTCAAATGGGATGGTATAAACAAATCTACAAGAATATGTCATGTTCTCTTTATGGCCTGCCGCCAAAGCCCACGCCGTAGCCGTGCGCCAGGATCGGATCTAGCCGAGACCAGTCATCTCCTCCCTCCAACTCCTGCCCTCCTGAGCTCTCTCTTCCTGTACATCTACGGTGTCGTTCTTGCACAGGGTAAACAAGACAAATAGCAATTTATAGAGCTGTACGATAGCTACAATGCAAACCAGATAATAGACACATACGGCCCTTAGAAGAGCGCCAAAATCCTCACAACTCTCGCCGGCCAACCGCGTTGCCTGTCAACCAGTTGAACCAGCTTGCCCAACTAAAAGAGCCAGGACGGGCAAATGTCCGATACAATAGGAAGCCGCCTGCACCGATCCCCACGAATACCGTACACATGGCCACGTAGGACCGTATTCTAGCCGCAGCAGATAGAGCACGATCAGCGCCGCCAGGAATTGCCGAGTTGCTGCAGGCCACGCGGAAGCGGAATCGAGGACCCAGCATCCATAGGAGGACCGGAACGGAGAGATCGTCAATACGAAATCGTAATGTACACGCCAACCAAAAAGCAAAAGACGTACGGGTTCATGGCGATGCTGCAAATCGCATGGAAGACGTCTGCAATTTGCCCTGTTTTGACACTCACAGCGACGGGCACTGCGAGGCCAAGTCGCCGACAGTACACGTCTGGTTGAACCTCGTGTCGCTGAAACGTGCAGATCAGTATGCACGTGTGTGCAAACGTTTTGCTGTTGAAGTAATCACGCACCTGTTGCGCAAGGTCAAGATCAGATTTCGTCGCGACGAATAACGTCGGTATGTGGTCTAGATTGTACTGTTGCTGTTGTATCATCGGGGCTCAATTATAGAATATCTCACCGCCATAAATACACTCACCCTGAGGTTGCTGATGTACGAAAACGAGTTTGTGTCGCTGGAGTCATACACGTACACTATGACGTCCGCGAGGTCTGTCTTCTTTGAACTCTTCAATGTCTCCGGCTCGTACTTGGAACCGAATTCTTGCAGCTAAAAGACGTTTAGCACACAAACAGTCAATCCCACGAGGGTGTGAGTACTCACAACGAGGTACTTCTCACTTCCCTCGATATCTACCGAGTTGACGACGCTGTTCATCCTCTTCGTCGGCTCGTAGGTATCACTGAATTTCCGCCCGACGAACGCCCGGAGAAGGGAAGTCTTCCCTGAACCCGCAGCACCGCACACATAGCACAAGAATACATTACGTGTCGACCGACCGTTCCGTCGCTCCTGTTTACGTGGTCGAGTGATTTGGAGTGCAGAAGTCCGTGGCGAAGGGTATCCAAGATATGCGAGATATGCTAGGGTTGTTTTGTGATCAAGAAGAGTTGTCATACTCCATTGTGCCAGCCAGCCTTGCAGCGTCACTGCACCGGTGTCATTTGCAACGGTCGTGTCAGGGAATTTCTGATTCGCCCACGGAACGCCTGGTGAGGTACTGAACAATTCAGTGAGCTCCTCTTGACAGAGAGCACCATCTTGGTCCTTGTCAAAGGACTCGAAGATGTCAGTCAGAAATTGATAACCAAGTGGACTCAGTTCGACCGAGCAATCGTGGGGGACATCGAATCTGCGAGGGAGTCAGAGCAAACCCGTCGAGGCGTAGAAGGGGCATACTTCGGATATAGGTACTCTTCTGTTAACCGGAGATCTTCTCCATACCCGAACTTCCTGAGTACTGTCCAAGTCGTTTCGAGCCGACCCTGCTGTATGAAAATAGTATGAAGGAAGAGGAAGCCTTCTTCAGTCAGACCACCGTCCCGTACACCCTTCTCGGAGTGTTTTGCGACCATTTCCTTGATACCCTCAAGCTCCTGCGCTTGTAATGGAGCGTCGAAACACTTCCGCTTTGGTAGACGTCTGAATACAGAATATGTATAGAGCAAAAGAAAGATAAATCATTACCTGGAACTCATTCAATTCAGCTGCGTCGAGAATACCATCCTTGTTCGTGTCACATAGTTTGAATATCCGTCGTAGTGCAGCCACGCACTCGCGTTTAAGAACCTAGGAGCATTAGGTAAGGTGTCACTGACCTTGGGAGTCTTTGATGAATACGCACATGATCTCGTGAGTCATACAGAGGTGCAGTTGGGTGAAGAACAGCCTTCTGAGCAAAGTAGAAAACCTCCGACACGTTGAGGTTCATCAACGCCGAACATTCCACGCATGTCTCGACTTCCTAGTATACCATGTCTTATAGGGGTGTCAACCTGGCTAACCTAGAGTGAGAGCACACCTTGAACTCGTTCATGATGGGTACGATTTCAGCTTCAAGATCTTCATTCGTAACCTCGCCGCCACGCAGATCAATCTTGTTCCCGACGAGTATGACTGGTACCTGAGCGAAAGGTAAGTTACAAATACGCGTCCAAAGGGAATGGGAATATACATTGACACCTAATTGTCGGAAATGTGGAAGCCAGTACGCCGGTATTCGATCGAACGAATTTGGGTTGTCTATAGCGTACACAACGCAAATAACGTGCGCTTTCCGGATTTCGGTGTCAAGGTGATGAAGGTCCTGTGGCGTGCCTGTTGCAGACCAGCACCCAGCATTCGTGTAAGCATAGTTAACATGTATGCACAAACCGACTCACACCCAGAGTCTACGATGTATGTTGTTACATTCTCAGGTGTAACTTCTGGTGGAATGGTTACTTCCGGTACGACGTGTTGAACCTGGTCACACTAGTTTGAGACCATACCAAACCGCTTGAGCACCAATACATACATGTGGCACGAAGGATTCCTTGATGAGCGACGTGATGATTGTGCTCTTTCCTACACCCTCTGTGCCATGACCTGGTATTCAGTGTTTTGCTGTGAGGTACAGAGCTTAGGGCGCACCATCGCCGACCAAGAGTATTCTGACATCCCTCCTCATGTCCTGCGACCTTTGAGCCTATGCGCCACCGAGTCTCGCGCAGGAGAATTGTAGTACGCAATAAAGTGAGTATAGTTCGTGAAGCAGCTTGAGAATTCACGCCCAAGTGCACAACCGTATGGGCGTTTGAACACACGATCGGGCGCTTGCGCCTTCTCACACGACAACGCACGTACTTGCTCGGCAAGCCTAGATTGACCTCGGACTTCCTTCCATACCCATAGTTCGTTCTTCTAGAGTCTTCACTGCTGACTCCCATAGCTCGTTCTTCTAGAGTCTTCACTGCTGACTTGCGGAAGATTGGAGGTATCGGAAACGCGACACTACATTATTGGGGGACAACTAGGATATCGATCGCGGCTTTGCATGGAATTCGGCACAGTATACCCAGCTCTGGTTGCGGGAAGACTCCTCTTGTCCTTAGCACCTCTTCCCGATGCATTACAACATGACCACCAGTTAGCATCCCCTTTGACCTCATATCCTCGATGTACGAGCGTTCTTGGCACTATCAAATACCGGCTAACACTGCAGAGCAGTGCAGGAGGGGGTATTCCTCTACAAGCAGGGGATTGACCCTTATTCCGGGGGTTTGTTCCGACATGTAAGGCTCTTTCGTGTACATTTCAGACATGCTAAAGAACGATGGGATGTTGTGCAGTCTCCCTTGCTCTTGTCGCTTTTCTCTACAGTACTACCACTGAACAAATTCACGTCCACATTACTATGGACAGCTTGTGACGCACTAGCTGCATGGGCACTTGTGAGGATATGGAGAGCCCGCCAAAATGTTCCTCAAAGCTCTCGCGATAACCTAGTCGCAGCTGCGTGAGTAGTGTACCATAGTTCAAACCAGACATTGCTCACGACGACGATGTTATGTTCCAGGTACTTACTCAATCCATACATATTGATGCCAAGTTTGGCACTTTCTAGTGCAACACTAGAAAACACACTTTTCATGCTGTCTGTGATGTTCGCTTCGCAAGGTCACCATAGTCAAGCTTTCACTTCTGAACCATACTGAACTCAGTAGCCTGTAGGACAGTCATCAGCTTCCCTTCTGTCGCTGGCATTCCTTAGCCAACTGTCATTCACATCGTTACTCTTCGCTTTGCCCATTACCCTCCTCCTACTAACAAGCCCGGTATCGCACCTCGCGGTTCCCAGGAGATTCCCGGCGGACGTCCGAAGGGCTCTACCGCTCTTCGCAGAATTTCTCGCTTACTCTGCCGTTCTAACATTGGCTTCGACATTGGTCTGTGGTGGGTGGTCATGGATAGAGCAGAGTTGGGGATCAGTGTAGGTTGGTATGCTATCAGTTTTTCTGTTCGCTGAACTTGGATGGTAGATTCATGCTACCTGACCTGACACCTAATCCGGGTCTTTGGTGGTATTTCTTCACCGAGATGTTCGACCATTTCAGGCCATTCTTCCTGATGGTCTTCTCTGTACGTATATCATCGTCTTCTGATACCCTAGACAATGGCTGATCCTTCTCGTTAGGTCCATCTATTGATCTATGTCGTTCCTCTCTGCCTCAAGTTCCAGTAAGTGACACGCTTCAAACCCGGATGTGGTACACCAGAGTAACCATGTACACGTTCAGACACGATATTCTCTACGCGATGTACCTCCTCACAGGAGTACTGGCCACGTTCAAGCCATACCCGACATTAGCAGACATAGGCCTATTCCTCAGCCTAACGGCCCTCTTCCCGGAGACATATCCCTGTACGTTGCCGTTGCCCCTCTCTCGATTAAGCCTACCCGCCCACTGACCGACTGATGAACCCATTCCGACAGACCTCCGCCAGCCAATAGTCACGTCTCTCCTTCACCTCCATTCTGCTCTCCTACTACCGCTCTTCCACCACCTATGGCTCGCACAGGGTACAGGAAACGCCAATTTCTTTTATGCATCGACTCTGGTGTTTGGGATAGCAAACGGTTCGGCGTTACTAGATGCTGCTTGGGCTGGGTTGCGGATAGCCATCGGTAAAGTCCCAGACGAGTATGAAGTTTTGCAGCAATAGGATGTATTTTGCACAATTGCAACTCTTCACCTTTGCTTCACCTTCAACGACTCTTCACCTATTCTTCACCTTCAACGACTCTCCACCGTCAACGATTGGTTACGGCAGTGGCGGCCCGCTTTCATCCGGGCGGGTACTAGCTTCGGCAACCGTTCTGAGAGAACAAGATCTATTCTACTGTCTTTCTCTTCCTCAACGGTGCCGGCAATGTTGATTCACATTCAACGTGGTCGACTTCCATACTACCGTAACTCGCCGGTCTCGAAACGACGTGCATCATCTTATCCTACTGGCCGTGTCGCTGTTCCGTTGAACACCTGCGCTACAATCCAATATTCTGCCCGTCATGGATCGGCCTTTGGTAGCGAAATTTCACCGGGACGCATCTTGAATCCCAGGCCAGTATACAATATCCATGTGTAGCCCTGGCACTGGAATCAGGTTACGGAGCACTCATTATTCACTTGCTGCATCCTTTCTTTGACAGGAATGCACGCTGGCATGGTGAGACTCCGAAGCCAAGATATAGTAAGTACCCGTTTGCTCGCATCCCATTGTAGTCACCAGGCGATTTCGAGCACTGTCTTCCTGCGGATCCGGTAGCGTGAGCCGTGTAGGGACGGCCTTACTGCTTGGTTCGCGGTACAAGTTGAATTTCGCTCGAGTTACAATCCTTTAGAAAGATACCGAAGATCGAAGGCCAAAAGGCGCTAAGACGTCAATAGTCCCGGTGTAATTTCCTTCTACAAAGGATCGAAAACGAACCTAGTACGATACGTTACGATTTGCTTCCGGTGAAAACGCTTCACCATCTCTGGGCATCGGTCGTATACCCTCGAGGCCGATCAGGTACGCCATTTTCTTACTGAAGGTGAATACTCGTGCAGTCACCTATCGCTATTCTGTTGCACAGAACATGCAGTCAGATATAGCGACGTACACTTATGGGTTCAGAACCAGCCCCGGGTTCTTGTGACCTAGTCATGTCAATGCGGACTTAATTGAAAATTAGAAGGACAATTATATGTACAGTCGCATATGCTTCGGTCGGTCAAAAACAGCGTAACGGTCCCTGGATCCATGGATCCAGTCTCCGTTTTGACGGTAGGATTCGGATTCGCACATCATGCGTAAGGTATGGTACAACACCAAAAACAGCGTGCCGCTAGCCGATGGTACGGAAGTTTGCTTGGCTGTGTCAAGACATCCTGTCCTGTGAAAATCTCTTGATAATCCCGTGCGTTTGACCGCGAGAACCTTCTATTCCTCGCTGAACTAAGTATCAGTTTCAATATTCATCTTCCCGATGGAGGGTTGGTGCAGTGAGATAGGCACGAAGGCGGAGGGGAGGAACGGGAGATTTGGAGTTATCAGATAACTAGGCACGCGGTACCCGCCTAATCAGTTATCTGATTAGATGGCTGATGGCGCTTTCGGGGAGAAATAGGTTTATCAGATAGTCTCCCAGGCCCATCAGGCTCTCTCTCCCCCAAACCACAAGGGTATATAACATGGCACACAA
Source organism: Lentinus polychrous (assembly GCA_000787475.1). NCBI lineage: Eukaryota > Fungi > Basidiomycota > Agaricomycetes > Polyporales > Polyporaceae > Lentinus > Lentinus polychrous. The sequence continues at coordinate 47,313 of JSYW01001841.1, forward strand.
GGGTTATTTGCCCTTGCGGCAAGACCCCCACGGTGAACGTCCCTCCAGTCTCAGTCCGCACAGACTGATTCATCATGTCTTCCATTAAAAAAGACGACGTCTCCGACTTTGGCGGTAACGACGACCACCAACATTCCCGCCCCTCCGGCTCGGACATCGAGAGACCCGACCCAGAGGTCGTTCTCGGGGCGAAGACTGTTGAGGCATCCGCAAAAGTATGGGGCAAGTACTCCAAGTGGGCCCTGTTCATCAGGTACGTATCCCGGATTGCTATCCTCGTTCATTCCGCGTTCATCCGGTAGGTTCCCGAGTACGTTAAGTTCTGACCACACCTCTCCACATTTAGTATCGGACTTGCGTCCTATATCTACTCCCTGGACGGTACTACTACATATACCTATCTCAGCTTTGCCACCTCCGCTTTCGGCGAGCACTCCCTTATCTCCTCCATTCAGGTAGCCCAGTCTATCATCGGTGAGACCGCATGCTTCTGTATTTGACAGACCAAGCTGAAAACATATCTGGCGTACAGTCGCCGTTGGCAAGCCGGTAATTGCCAAGCTTGCGGACGTTACCTCTCGCGCAACGGCCTACCTTGCTGTCCGTAAGTACTCGTTGACATTTCGTGTGAACAATCATTGACAGGTCATGTGTCTTGCAACAGTCATATTCTATGTTGTTGGTATGTCCTTCCTCCTGTAGCATATCTCGAGCCTTCCTCTGAATGAATTCACCATATAGGTTACATCGTCATTGCCTCTGCCCACAATGTTGAGTCGGTAGCGGGAGGTATCATCATATACGCCTGCGGCTATACGTACGTGGTATTCTGCTATGTGCTGCAGAGTCAATCTAACCGTAATATCAAGCGGCTTGCAACTGCTGACATCCATCATCATTGCGGATATTACCACCCTGAAATGGCGAGGGCTGGTATCCGGTTTGACCTCCGCTCCCTTTATTATCAATGCTTTCGTCGGCTCCAACATTTCCGCTCAAGTCCTCGAGCACGCCGGCTGGCGATGGGGCTGTAAGGATTGTTGCTCCGATTCGCCTCGCACCAGACTCACATGAATCCACAGATGGCATGTTTGCGATTCTGGTCCCCGCTGCCCTTTCCCCTCTCATTGTTACGCTGTTCTGGGGAGAGCAAAAGGCGAAGAGACTAGGTCTTGTCGAGGAAGCACTCCGCCGTGCCGCCCCTGGCTATGTTGAGCCTGCCAAGGAACAACTCACGCTGACGCAAAGAGTTTGGAGATTTGCCGAGGCGCTGGATGCCATTGGTCTTATCCTCGTTGGTGCAGCCGTTGCCCTTATTCTCCTGCCCTTGACTCTCAGTCAAACCGCCAGCGGCGGCTGGCATAATGGTGCGCTCTGATCTTTTTAGCCATTTTTAGGCATAGTAGAACATTCAACTAACTAACGATCGACATTGATAGGATCGATCATCGCGATGTTGGTGATTGGGTGTGTCCTCCTACCAATCGCTCTATTCTGGGACTTGCGGTACGCGAAGCACCCCGCCATCGCGCCGCGTTTCCTCAGGAATATCACTGTCAATGCGGCTATGTGGATTGGCTTCTTCGACTTTGTATGCATCTTCTCTCGATCGTCTCGCGGGAGCATCCTGACCAAATAACTTGCAGGTCTCTTTCTACCTCTCGAACACATACCTTTACTCGTTCGTTTTCGTAGTGAAGCCATGGTTAGTCTTTGTCCATCCCGACTTACCTCTCCCACTTATTTATAATTCGCAGGTCCCTTACCGACATGAATTACTTCTCTCAAACGCAAACGGTCGCCCTCACGGTTTTTGGTATCATGGCCGGCTTCATCATGCGTTTTGTGCACCGCTACAAGGTATGTCGGACATCGCGACAGACAGCGAAGCATTTTGCTGATCATGATCCAGCCCGTTCTGATTATTGGTCTCGCCATCCGTCTTCTGTAAGTCCTACTTGCCTTCTACCGATTCCAGTCACTGAGGGTGTTTTACTTCATAGTGGCGTCGGTTTGATGATTCACTCTCGTGGTGCCAACTCATCCGATGCTGAGATCGTCTGGACGCAAATTTTGCAAGGCATGGGAGGAGGTTTCGCTTCCGTGTGCACTAGCGTTGCCTCCCAGGCTGCAGTGACCCACGCTGACGTCGCGATGACCACCGCCGTCGTTCTGCTCTGGACCGAAATCGGTGGTAGTGTCGGCAGTGCTATTGGTAAGAATTTCCCCAAAGCTCACATAAACTCCACTCACTCGAAGTGCGTCTCCAGCTGGCGCGATCTGGACAAACACGATGCCTGATAAGCTTGCGAAGCACCTGCCTGACGTCTCTGAGGAACTGAGGGAACAGCTCTTCGGAAGCATCACTGACGTTGTTTCTTACCCCCGAGGGGACCCGATCCGAGAGGGTGTTATTGAAGCATACAGCGACGTGATGAAGATCCTCGTCATTGCTGCTACCGTTCTCAGTGTCATCCCCCTCCTTCTCTCCTTGATCATGCCGAACTGGTACCTCGGAGACACTCAGAACGCTGTCGACGAGGCTGACCTCGCCGGTGATCTTGCCGATGCGCCCACCCCAGAGGAGAGAAGAGATTAGAGCGTTGTATAGCTGTGGGTTTTGCTTTATGTCGATTCATGTCGTTTGCATCATTCGTCGTTGCTTTCTTGCTTCATTATAATCCCTAATGACGTATGTGTAGTGGATAGATAGATTCGTCCGGAGCCCTCCTTTCCCTGCTCTAATGTAAAGATTACCTCGCTAGGGTATTCTTCAGATGGCCGTCGCGCCAAGCTCATCGCAACAGCACTCAAACCCTGGTTTACGCGACGTCAGCAAAAATGTTGGTATGTACTCTTGCTAACGAAGTCTGAGTCCTCACGTCGATCGGGCTTTCCCTCAAATCCCCGTTCGCTGCTGCAGCGGGTCTTTCAGCAGGTACCACGGTCGACCACCCACTGTAGCGTACGATGTGACGGACGGACCCAAGGGTAATGGATAAAGAGGTAATTGGATCCCTGCTGAGGTCGTCTGTATATCTTTTTTTTCGTTTTGAGCCATGAGAGGGATCACATGAGCACGGTCAACCTCAGGGCCCACAAAGTCTGATATACACACGCTGAGCATTGTACTCGAAGCATGCAACACATTGGCAATGAGCCAATCACATGCCCGGAGGTCGCCCTGCAACTCCAGATTTCGTAGGTGTGGTAGATGTATCGGATGATATGGACCAGCAGAAGTTGTGTCCTGGATCGGTTCGTCGGCTTGTGAGAGACGTCGCAACCTAAGTTCCTCGAGCAATGTCATCTCTGCGATCTTGTCCAAGAGGTCGTGTGGTGAACAACTTGAATGTCCTGCATCTATGATGAGACTTCTCAAAGTTGATCTGAGGAATGGCTGAACCATCCTCAAGGACATATTTGTGACCTCAAGCGTGTGGAGATTAGGTGAATCGTAAAGGAAGGCCAGATGATTCAAGTTGGGGATCATGAGTTGGGAACGCAAATCATTGGTAATCGCAAGAGACAATGTTTCGAGGGAAAGGGTAGGTTGACCATCCCAATGCTTGTGGATATCCTGAAGAACATACGAAGGAACATGGAGATCGAGTTTTCGTATGCGATGCAGTTCATCGGCGATTATCAGAACATGTTTCTCCCAAGCGGGCAGGCTGGGAGACATGAGGGTCTTCAAGGGGTATGTGATACCAGCGGTGAGCGGTAAGGACCCAGAGTATTTGATTGTCGTAGTGAGGACTGATAATGATTAATTTGCTGTGTGGAGATAGTTGTCCAGTACGTAGAATGACTCTTGATGATGCCGGACCACTGGCGATTGACGCCAGAGAGTGAGAACAGGAGTTTGGTCTGTGACTCGTCAGTCCGCGTAGTCCGAGACATTTCTTGCACGAAGTGGGCCTTCGGATGTATGGATGAGATTGTCGAAGATAGAGAGTAGCAGCTCAGCTGGAAGAGCCGATATGCCTCGATGCGGAAGTGATATGCAAGAGTCTGGGTGCATTTTCTAGGCGGGGAACAATGAGATCTTGCGCCTACAACAGTAGAGTTCTGACTCACCGTTGATAACTATCTAGTATGTACCAATTCCAATGAAGTCAGCAACAAACCGCAATGTTGCTGGGGAATGAGAGGACTAGAGGCACTGGCAGATCGTAGGTGATCGTCGGGTGGAAGTCGATCAGCTTGAGATAATTTCGAAGCAATTGTGCTGAGTATCAGAATGGTAACAAGATTATGGTAGGTTGGAGAGCGATAGATAGACCACATACTCAGAGCACTTCCGCATTGTATATCCCACTGGGATCACTGGGACCTGGAATCACTGGGATGAGCGTCGTAATTGAGCCCGGACGACTACTACGCCTTCTAAATCAAGAACATTCGTTGCTTAACTGAGCCCACCCGATAGGGCCCCTACGCGCCTGTGCCCGCCAGTGCTGCCCTGCTCGCTCTTACAGTCTGAGCCAGGTTTGAGCCGACCAACGTTAATCTCACGCCCATTCCACCTTGGACCTTGGTAACGACACCCGTATCTGGCTTGTTTATAGGAGCTTTCCAAGAAACGATGAAAGCGCAGAACGCGCCAGCATCGTCGAAGCGACCCAGCAACGTCCCAATAGGCAGTACTTCCGACGAGGAACGACGGGGTTTGCTCTCGGGAGAGGACAACGAAGTTTCTGATATCCCAGAGCCTCGATGGAAATCCAAGAAGGCAGTCTCTGGTGTTGCTGCTGTGCTCATAGTCCTTATACTTGGTGCTGTATTTGGACCGCCGCTCTACTCTGCTGTCAGACCCGGACCAAAGCCTCACGAAGACTTTGACCCCCAACGATTGCGGAGTAATGGCACTCATCTATTCAAGAAGACATCCCTGATTGTATCCATCGACGGATTGCGGTGTGTCCACTGGGACGCTATGCTAATGGGACGAATTGCTTACGTAATGCGTATTGGTTCGCAGTGCGGACTACCTGGATAGAGGTTTGACTCCTCATCTTCTTGCAATAAGCAAGAAGGGGCTTAGAGCGAAGTCTATGAAGCCCGTATTTCCTGTGCGTGACCCCGCTGAACCATGTATCAATCAACATTTGACTGAACCTACACTACCCTTTCTAGACCCTGACATTTCCGTATGTATCGGTCTCTCTGAAGAGGCGTTGTTCCAGACACTAATATCCTTCCTGCACTAGCAATCATTGGGCCTTGATGTAAGTACTACCAATAAGCCGCGGATTGCTCGATTATTAACATTTCGAAGGACCGGTCTATATGCAGAATCACACGGTATTGTGGCAAATGTAAGTATAGCGTGGTATGTATCGCAACCACAAGCAATATTCACAAGATATAGAACTTTTGGGACCCACATACAGGCAGAGAATTCCATTATAGCAAGGCCGAGTCCTCATGGAACTCCTCCTGGTGGTTCGGCGAACCAGTGAGTATTTCATCTCAACACTAGAGTATGCTTGATTCAAACCTATTTTTGCAATCTCAGATGTGGGAAACCGCCGAGAGGGCTGGCCTTATAACCGCCAACCTCATGTGGTACGTGAAATGAAGCTGCGGTCTCCTTGAAAATAAGGTCCTGATACACTCTTAGGCCAGGTCCGCCTGTGACTTCGTCTGGAGCCTCGCCATCCTATTTCATTCCATGGAGGGTAAGCAGGCAAGCGGCAGTGAACGCTATGTGCACTGAATTAGTTCCGCTGTCGTAGGATAAGGTGCCTCTGAAAGAGAAGCATGATCAGATCATGGCATGGATTGACCTGCCTCTGAAAGATAGGCCTCAACTCATCATGGGTACGCCCGTGATCTAGTCACACAAGAGCTGTTACTGATGTTTTGCAGCATACGAGCCCTCTCTGGACCAAGCCGGCCATTTCGCTGGTCCCAAATCTGAACTCGTCAACGTAAGGACAACCGCCTCTTCGCACATGCCGCCTGACGGTTGACGTTCTATCAACCAGCGTGTTCTCGGCCAAGTCGACCAATTCGCAAAGGACATCCATGATTCCCTCGAGGCACGGAACTTGACGGATATCGTTGACGTCGTATTTGTCAGTGATCATGGCATGACTGACACGAGCCATCCAGAATGGATATACATCGATGATATCCTTGGCGACGGTTTCAATTTGATTGAGCATGAAGATGGTGCGTCGTCCCCATTTTTACAGCATTCCTGTATACGTATGTACCAACGTTGTGGCGACGTCCCCAATAGGCTGGCCCTCGATGGGCATTCGCTTCTCTGAGAAAGCCAATGCGTCGCATTATCTTGAGGTTTTACTCAAGGCGGCCAAGGAGAGCGGCGGCAAATTCGATGTTTATACTCACGAAACGATGCCCGAGAGGTATCATTTTGCGAACAACGACCGCATCGCACCTATCTATATCGTACCCAGGATAGGATATGCGCTCACGAACCGCATCGAGAATGGAAGCGGCATGAGCAAGGGCGTAAGTATCGCACTTTGGTTTCATATCTGACAATATCTCATTGTCGCCTTGCCGTACAGAACCACGGCTATGACAACGACGAACCTTCGATGCATGCTACATTTGTAGCTCACGGTCCATTTTCCTCTGTGGTCAAGACTGTCCACCGGGCTCGCTCAGAATCGTTGATCTTCCCTCGTCGACTGTTCCAGTCCAATAAGGGTTGGTATTCTACTTCAGATGATACCTATGTGATGGAAACATTCCAGAATGTCGAGATTTACAATTTGATGATGAAGCTGCTTGGAATTGAGAAGCATGCGGCGAAGACGAATGGGACGAAGGGATTCTGGGATGCTTACTTTTAGGTACAACGTTGACGCATGCTCACGGTGATTCACTCTGGGATTTTTTGGACTGTACAATATAGATACTCTGGATAGACTAATCGTTATACATCGCGAGTGGCTACTTACTACTTATTGCGCACAAGTGCGCACTCCGTCGATCAATTCAAACGTGTATAGGAAAAATAGCAAACGTAAACTATCATACAAGGCAGAAACGAGATTGCATCCATCAATGGTGAATAATCAAAAAGCTGGTCGAGTATGGTATCGGTATCAGTGAAAAAGCTGAGATCGCACTAGAAATCCGCGCGCTCCATCTCAATGACCCTCTGCATCGAACACAGTGCCTCCAGGCCTGACTTCCATATGCTCACCCGTGGCCGTCGGGACGTATGCTTGCTCCGGAAGTCCAGATTCATCGATACCCTCCGCTGCTTCGATGACTTCGTACAGTCGAGAGGCCACCTCGGGAGGCGGTACGCGACCACTCAGAATATCTCGAGCGGGAACAGGAGATCCGTAGAAGTCACGGTTGGCATCCTTGCGTTCGATGAGGACCGTTCCCTCGAGTGACAGACCGGCGAACAATCCTGCGATAATTGGCATCCTGTATGAGGTCGGACTCGCAATCGACAAGTACCGATGCTTACCTTTAGATTTCGAGTATGAGAACATAGGGGCGGGGTGTGCCAATGAGGCCTGTACGCTACCACCTGTACCGATCGGTCCAGCGGCCGCGCTGATGTTGCCACCGATGGTAACGTTGCCGCCCATCGAGAAGGCACGCACAGCATCTTCACTGTTTAGCACAATGACAAAGTCGGTGATATCTGCGCCGATTTGCAGGCCCCAGCCTACGCCGCCGGTTGCGATGCAGGATGGCGCAGACCAGGAACCGTCCGGGAGACGAGCAATGACAAGGCCGGAGCCGGCTTTGCCAGAGAACATGAAGCCAGCTTTGAGGACGGAGAAAATGGCAAGACCTGGAGATGCGATCCAGTTAAGATGTACGGTGATAGTGGAGAAGACGTTGCACGTACCTCTTGCTCGTTGCAGGACCGCTTTGGGTATCGAGTTCAGGGCGGATTCAGGATGATCGGGATCGGCTACGAATACATTGTCAAGCTAGGAACCCAAGATGGGATGGTACCATACTCACCTAGGAAACTTTCGAGGATCTTTGCAGCTTTCTCTGCTTCCCCTGGCAAGCTGAACCCCTGGGCAAAGTCCCGAGATTCAGTGGCGATCTTGTTCGAACTCTCCTTCAGGAAAGCAGTGGCCTGGAGCCCCGCCTTCTGGGCACCTTTCCTGAACTTGTCTAGCATAGACATTTGGCGTCGTTGTGGTATCTAGAGAGTACACGGGAATTTGAGGACGGTTATGAGTCCAATGTGTATTGTGTAGTAACTAGGTACGAGAAGTATCATATGCTGAAAGCCCTGGATGACGCACTGGTAGCGTCGCGCGTTTAACTCAAACGCTATATAGATACTTTACCGCAATCTTAGGACGAGCTTCCATAGCTCAGTTGGTTAGAGTGCTGGTCTCATATCGTGTGACGTGACCACCCCTTTGGGTGGGTAATCCAGAGGTCGTGAGTTCGATCCTCACTGGGAGCATTTTTGCTCTTTTCGCTTCACCATATACGAAGTCCGATCAAAGTTATGACGTACTGCACTACTATTCACCGGCATCTACTGCGGCGCCGTTGGCACCTTTGCAGGTTGTTGAGGGCAGAACCGAGCTTCTGCTCAGATTTCAGCTCAACGTTAACCCACCCTGTGCTGAGCAGGACCCTCTGTTCATAGAATGGCAACGTTTTTATCTGACCTAGGTGAGGAACTTGCTCGCCACGTCCTGCCACCGAACACATCCCCAGCTTCCCCTCAACCTACAACACAATCGCAATCGCAAAGTAAACAAGACCTACGATCCCTGTTCCTCTCACTCGACCCTCCAGCATCTCTACAAGATGCGAGACAATGCCTCGCCACGCTACAACAACTCGAGGCGGACGAGAGTGCACTGACACGCACAGCCGACCAGGAGGAAATGACTTTGCGAAGGGCCATCCTCGGAAAGCTCGTAGTTGGTCTCTACGTCCAGGCACTGGAAGTCTTCCTCCAGCAAGCGAGCGGTGCCGAGTCTGAACTTGAATGGTGGTCGGATGTTGGCCGCTCTCGGTGGAGTACCGCTCTGTATTTGTTGCAAAGTGAGTTTGGAATCTTGTTCGTGTTATTTCTGTGTATACGTCTCCGTGCGCGCCGGATCGGGTCTTTCGTCCAGAATGGTAGTGCAGAACTTCACTTCTCCGTTGCATGAAAAGACCATGAAGGGAAAGTGAAGTTCTGCGCTCTATGAATGGAGATACTCATTGAATTGTTGTTCTGACTCGTTTCAGTCCTTGTATGGAATGAGGTATGTTCGGTTGGCGGAAATCTTTCCATCCAGGAGTCCTCAGGGTCGTATATGACTTTCATCGTCCTCGGGGTGCGATGCTGGGTACACTAAACGTGCACTGATGAATTGCGTGATTCCGAGAAGGTGCGGTGCGTGTATCTCGATGTAAGAATAGGCAGTTCTCGTCGACGCAGTGCCGAAAAAGTGTTACACTTCTTCCATGGTCATGTTCCGAATACCGATCCATCGTAGCTAACATTGTTATCAGCACTTCCGCCCAGGGTTGGCAATCTTTCCAAGACAATCCTAGTCACATTACGCAGCCAGAATTTACCTCTGCATCCTTCTTCCCTGACGCCGTCTTCACTTCGGAGGCTATTCCCAACCAGCAACATTCTCCGACCAAACGCTCTCACAATCTCCTTGTTCCCCTATCTCAGATATCAACCCTACACCGTCACCCTAGCCACAGCAAACGGTTCTCAAGTTGGGAGGTCCGGATCCCTGAGGGAGAATGCGGAGTCCGCCCTGCTCGCTATACTGCTTACTGTCACGAATGCGATACGAGACTTGACCACGATCATAGCGTTCCCATTCATCCTCGCCCGCAACGAATGCCGGTACAAGCAATCCGAACTGGAGAAGGTCAGAAACGAGCGCGCGGAGGTCTTGGGTGCCCTCGCCGAGATGCGAAGCGAATTGGAAGCAGCGCTCCAAGAGACTTCGAACGAAGAAGGCTTGACCAAGCTCGCATCCTTCGCCACTCGCCTGCAATCAGTTGTCCGAGGGGACATTCCTGGCAGCGCAGGAGATAGTTCCCCGCGAAATCTACCCAATCAGGGAATCCTCCAACCTTTGTACGCGCTTGCGTATACTACCCTGCCTGCGCACGTCTCGTTTCATACTGCGCATCTGAATACGCACGCGCTGCGAAGACCTTCGAGGCTGACCCTGCTCTGGCCTCAACTCGTGTTCTTGCCCCCTCTGGCATTGTATGCCGCCAAAACGGTCTATGCGAGTCGATATGACTTGCATGATATGGCCAAGGAGGCGTATTGGACCATTCGAGGGTTCTGGGAAGGCTGGGTTCTCGGTCCCTTGAAAGATATCGTTAGAACGGTACGCACCACGGACGAGGATGGTGTGATCATCACAAGGGAAAGTGTCAAGGCGGACCTGGACGTGCGTATATGATTGATTATACTTGCCTATGCAGTCCTGACTTGATCCGACTCATGTTGTTCTCCAGTCCTTGGAACGGATGACGCTCGCTCTCGCAAAGGAGAAATTGAACTACAGTCCAGAACAACTGGAGACGCTTGCCAGGCAGATCCGGGTCGGTGACTTGACCCCTGTTATGCAGATCTACGAGGATGACATCAAGAGTCCCCTGCGCTCGGCCATCGGAGGTACACTGCTCAGAACGCTATTCGTTCAGGTGCAAAAGGCAAAGGTTCGTAGCGTCTCCAATTTGTCAGATTCTTCATCAGCAGAGTAACGACACGATTGCATACGTAGGTTGACATCGACCAAGCGCTGAGTGGGATCGACAAATTGCTCAAATCGCAAGAGCTCACGTTCGCGTTTGTCGGAGTGGCTCCGGCTTTGGCGATAGTTTATGGAGTGGGGAGCTACTTGCGGACCCTCTGGGTTGGAGGGCGGGGTAGTGGGCTGTACGGTGGCAAAAAACAGAGGACCAGGGTATGGCTAGCCATGAGGTATGTGGTCCCCCCTTATGTCGTCCTAGCTTTTGCAGGGATCCAACCATCCCCTCCACTATTGGAATTCTGACTGCAATCTTATCTGGATCCTCGCCAGGCGCATCGAGCGTTTACTCATCGCACAGCCCAAGTCAAAGCATGCACATCACATACAATCGCCCGCGACCATCCCACCACTTACAGCAGGGCTACTATTGCTCTCGTTGACACACCTGCGAGAGTACGCCAGCACGAGCCTCCCTGCCAACTCTAGGTTGAGAGAGGGCTTCTTGGAGGACGTCGCTGATCTGGAGAACCCCGATTTGGGCCGTGCGGAGAAGATGCGGGTGGTGGATAGGATGTGGAGGAATTGGGGTGATGTACTGGGGTGGAGGAAGATCGCTGGGTATTCTGGCAGCACTAGTCCGGTCTGATAGGACTCTTTGAATTTTTAAGTATTTTGTGACGCTGTGTCGTAAATGGAGTACTGTAACATTCGATAACTAACACAAAAGTAGCATGTTCATCTACGGCCGTCCTTGGACCAATGGTTGTAGAAGAAGGCGGCAAAGAATCCTGACCAACGTTTCGGTTTTATCCCTAGTTGCTGAGGAACGCACGGAGTCTCCATGACGAGGTAACAAGGCATGTTCTGTTGACATTCAATTGCACATCGAAACTGTTTGTACAGCTTTGTATGTGTGGGTCGGCGGGCGCCTGTTGCTCCAAGCGCTAGCCACACAGAACGGCCAGGCCAAGGAGACGTCGACGCGCAACTTGGTTCGCTACCGAACGTACAAGGGGCAAACACACCGCAATTGTATCTCTCTGGGAGTTCTGTCCCGTCGCCATAATAACATAGGAGGATGCGGTCGCCAAAGGCTAGT
>JSYW01001843.1:0-11894 GCA_000787475.1 Lentinus polychrous
TGGGGGCGGTTGAAGACCAACTCGCCCAGGTCATCCTCATTAGGCGCCTGGGTCGTTCAACCCGTCCACCCCGACATCTTTCGCTGCCAACTACTGTATGTAGGGTTTATAACTCTAAGGTGCCCTGCAATGGAACGGAGGTCTTTTCCTTCGCATCGGAGTTTTTGACCCTATTGGCAACAAAAATCGCACCTTCAAGCTTCAAGTTCCTGCGATCACCGTCGCTTAGTTGGCTCGAGGCCCCTGGCCAAGGCACAGCTCATGGCACTGAGCTCACTTTAAGTACTCTGGGAGCAACACCAGCAACACTGCCAACACCATCCAGAGCAAGGAAGTAGAGGCGGCTCGAGGGTACTATTGAAAATTATCTGAAAGATGTGGTAACCTCTTTGCGGAGTAAACCGCCTAGCTAAATCATGTTTACTTGCTCGAATGGCCTGTCAAGCATGTCAAGTTTTATCTGCACATAGCTTGATCTTGATAGTAGAGCTCGCAACCCACACCCTCTTCCTTCTCTCCTACCCATGCATGTGACCAGCATATGTGAGATACTTACCGTATAAACCATGCAGACCAGCCCGCGTTAGGATTGAGCAGCCCTGATTGTCATTCTGCGTTTGCTATGCATTGCGTACGACGTTGCTCCCTGACATGTTAAGTTGTGGTATACCATGAAGAAATTGGATCATATTATACATATATGCCATTGTCCCAAGACCCACTGTCCACTGAAACAATGTTCGTGAATCATACTGCAAAGCCCTGTCAAAACGCGGTCGATAAGAGTCAAGCCCATTCACTAACTGACGATCACCACAGGACGCAAAGGAAAGCGAGGACGTACTCCATTGACCATGATAGTCTGTCCATTCACCCACGCGGCATCATCCGACACCAGGAACGCGACGACAGGTGCAATCTCGTTCGGCATGGGTATCCTCTTCTGTGGATGCAACTGCGCGATCCAGTTCACCATATGCGGCGGTTTCCCTTCGCGAAACATCGGCGTGTCCACCGCACCCGGGGCAACTGCGTTGACGGTAATACCCTTCTCACCCAAATCCTTCGAGAGCACGCGAACGAATTGCTCCACTGCGCCTTTGGAGGCCGCGAACATGAGGCTGATGGGGAGGATCGTGGTCGCCCGCGTTAGAGTCGTTGAGACGAATATGATGCGACTCCCTGCGTTCAAGGTCTAGAGGAACAAACAAAAGGGAGAGACGGGCATAAGGTGACGCACCGGATTTTAAGTGTGGTACCACCGATTTCACGAGGAAGATGGGTCCCTTGACGTTCGTGTTAAAGTGCGCATCGTAATCCTCCTCCGTGACGTCCGCCAACGATTTGTGTCCCATAACGCCCGCGTTCAGGACGACAATGTCTGGCTCGCCCAGTTTCTCTATGCATTTCTCCAACAAGTACTTCCCCCCTTCCGGTTTGGACACATCTGCTTTGATGAGCACAGCTCGGCCACCATCGTCCCCATTGATCGTGTTCGCCGTTAGAAGTGCGGGGGTGTCGTTTCCGTGATAGTTGATGACAACGTTCGCGCCGTCCGCTGCGAGACGCTTTGCGATGGCTGCTCCGATACCACGAGAAGAGCCTGTGACGATGGCTATTTTGCCTGAGAGGGGAAGGTCCATCTGACTTCTCCTTTTATTGATGCTTTATCTCCCTCTTCGCACAGAGCGGATTTGTCGGTCGATCAATTGGCAAGAATGCGCTTGATATTGATGGTAATGCCCGAAGATTAGTGCTTCAGACGTTGGTGGGACCGGCGGCGATGGCTCTTTTTCGTCGACGTTGCTTTGCTTCTGGGTAGGTTTGGGAATGATGGTTGTACGGAGCAAGGGCGTGTAAGTATATTTCTGACACATTATGTTGCTCCTCCGAATCGCGGGTATGTAATATGTATCACCCTGGCCTTCGGTCAGTGGGTCGCCTCTGAATTGGACGGAACAGAGTGTGGGTCTTCGGTGTCTGACATCTAACCGCTCGCTATGCGTAATGCGTCTTCAGAACGTTGTCCATTACTGTTACCGGTGAACGCTACCTGGCACCAGGGTACCCTGCATATTAAGAACGGTGAATGTGTTGCATATACGCAGAATAATGGTGGTATTATTGTACCAGTAGGCTGCATGCAGAGACTCCGCGAATCCCGGAGACGCGTTAGCGCCCGACATGTTCAATCCAATTCTCCCTCCAACAACTGACTGCAGGCCGCCCCTGAGGCCTGAGGTCTGAGATCTGAGAGATGACGACGTCTCCTTTAGTGAGTCCCCCCCCCCTCACGTACTCGTTCGCGCACAGTATAGACGACATAACATGCTCAACAACCACTGGCAGCCTGGTTTCAGAAGCCTGAAGCAAAAGCCCCCTTCAATCAACTCGAGGACTCCTCATTGTAATCGTCTCGGACGTTCAAAACAGTAACGTTAGTCTGATCTCGCCCGAGGATGATGTGATGCATCGGCGATCGCCCCACTGTGAGCTCCCTATGTAAGTAGTACATAAGTATCATGGCCTCTACTTTTATGCAAGAACGAACGCCCCACTGCATAGCTGGTCAGATTCCCAGTCGGCGACTCTGGTGTTGCATTTTCTGGGATGGCTCCGGATGCAGGCAGGCAAATGCCTTTGCAAGCTGTGGACAAAATCGCAAGTCGACAGTCAGACGGACGAACAGGTGCCGAACCCAGCAGTAAAATGGTATCAGTGACTGAACCTCCTCCGGCACCTGGGCTTGCCAAGGGAATACTGCTAACCTCCATATGCACTCTGTCAATCTTACTAGTGGTACGTGCAGATTTCTCCGTTTCCACATGCTCTCAGCGGCTCTTACCGTTCTATGCTAGTCTAGCACATTGGCCTCTGGTCTGATTTCCCTGCCCGTGATTGGCAGGGAGCTTAGTATCAGGGAAGACCAATTGCAATGGATCAGTTCTGCGTATTCTCTCAGCTCGGTGAGTTCACAGCAACGCTACCGATCTTCGTGTTTCTGATGGCGAGTTAGGGTTGTTTACTTATACCATTCGGAAGACTAGCAGACCTATATGGTCGGCGCAAAGTATTCATTCTTGGGTGTATATTGCAGGGTGCATTCGCACTCGGGTGTGGCTTCACAAATGGTTCGTCCCATACTGTGAAGGAAGCAGTTCTATTCAACTTTTCTGGGCTGACTATGCGCTGCAGACTTGATCACCATCGCAGTATTGAGAGGCTTTCAAGGTCTCGGAGCTGCGGCAACTATTCCTGCATCTGTAAGTTCGCCCTGCGTTAATTCAGTATTGTAAGACTCACAAGAACGAAGCTGGGTATATTGGCACACGCATTTCCTCCTGGAAGAGCGAGGTCACTTGCATTTGCGACGTTTTCAGCCGGCCAACCTCTTGGAGGCGCTCTGGGCTTTGTTATAGGTGGTTTACTCACTCAATATGCACGGTAAGTCCATACGCTCATACTTCGCTTGCGATTCTATTCACCTGACGCTTTCTCGGTGAATCAGGACCACTTGGAGGACGATGTTCTATGTCGTAGCTGGTCTATCGGTGCTCTGTATTATTGGGGCAATCATATTCATAACGCCTGATCATCCGTCACAAGAGGTTGACAAACGAGTCGATTGGATAGGGACCTTATTGATCACCTCTGGCCTGGTTTTGATCGTCTTCGTTTTGAGTGACGGCGAAATTGCTTCCAAACAATGGAGTACACCTTGTAAGTCTACAACTCATGACGTTCTCATATCAACATACAGCTCATCCCACTATTCTTCAGACATTATAGCTTTGCTCATAGTGGGAGTCGTCCTTACAGGCATGTTCCTACTTTGGCAATGGTACCTTGAAAGACCCAGCGTCCGTGATTCTGATTCAAAATGGACACCACCACCTCTCATGAAGTTGTCCCTTTGGCGTCGAGGGAATGGCCGATTCGCAGCGATTCAGATCATCGTTTTCTTCTTGATGTGTTCATTCCAGAGTTGGATGCTCTGGGCCGTGGTACGTACATTGCACTGTATATGCTGAGTCTCTTCTGAAACCTCCTGGGTCTAGCTGTATTATCAAGATTACAAGAATTATTCGGTCGTCCTAACGATGATTCGGGTATTGCCTATGGCTCCAACAGGGATTATTTGTAATATTATAATTGGCCTCGTCATCGGAAGGATACCAGGACATATTCTCATCGGTGAGTCACTTCACGCAACGAGATAGCGAAAGTAAAGTTAGGCGAGCCACTATATAGCTTTCGGGTGCCTCTGCACTAGCATGGCAGGCCTCCTCTTCGCTCTAATCGATCCGAATGCGGTATACTGGGCATTCGGCTTTCCAGCAGCAGTGATCACTGTCTTCGGAGCAGACTTTGTGTTTGCAGCTGGATCACTCTTTGTTGCAAAAGTATCGTTGCCTCACGAGCAGAGCTTGGCCGGAGGACTGTTCCAAACGATGGCCCAGGTACGGGCTGACCCATTTGTCCGGCAATAACCTTACTCACCTCATGTCGCCATTACGGATCGCAGTTGGGAACCTCGTTTGGCTTGGCTATCACCACCATCGTGTTCGACCGTGTGCGGGCGGAAGAAGGACGACGACTGGGCGTCGACGTGGATCCACAAGGCTCCAATGCACCTCCAGCAGCACAGTTGCGTGGATTCAGAGCTGCACAGTGGGCCGTCCTCGGTTTTGGTGTGTTCGGTGAGTACCCAACAATCATTGTACCCTGTTTGTCTTCTAAGAACTGTAACCTGCGTGATTGATAGCATCTATCCTGGGGGTGTTGTTCCTGCGCGGTGTAGGTGTTGTTGGTGGTCCTCATAAGGCCGCAGCATCAGATGATGAGAACAGCAAAAAAAGTGAAAGGACTGTCGTTGACGCGATGCCGTGACGCAGTACGAGACAATCATGTTGTACCCCTGATTCGTTCTACTGATGTTTGAGTATTCCAAGGTAGGTTTACATTATAACCATTCTAGTGGACACCGTTGTTGCAATGGCTCGTAGCATGTGGTTCGAAAGCTATGTCTGTATGTCCCATCTCTCGACTTCGAATCATTGTCACCTACTTCCCTCAGATTTCGGAAATATGGACCCTCGCCTGTCAATCACTATCATTTGCAATATTGCTTGTCATATTGCAAAGCGACCGGTGCGTGGCGCTTTCTCCCTTCCGCAAATAGTGCGATTCTTCTCGCGTCCTTGCACGTCACCGGCGACAACACTCGAGTTGGCAGTCTCCATACTTGTCTCCATACCTCCCATCCGAGTTGATGTCCTCCGAAAGACCCTTGCTCCAATGTCTGGACTGTGCTCGCAGAACGCTGGTCTTACAAATGTAAGAGCCTGAAGATAGAGGCATGATAGGTGATGACTACTCGAGAATGACACTTTGGCAGCTTGCTAGCTAAGGCACGACAATACTGACTATGGTCAGAGCGTTGTCTTCGCCTCTATATGTACCCTCCGCCATGGTTCCACCACTCTCAAGCAGCCCATTCGTCCTATTTGTCCAAGTTACTGGTACCAGGCGTGTGTCTGCCTTCACCCGTCACCCTCGCGTTTCGCCAGTATGGAGGCGGAGACTCAAATCGCATTCTCCGAGAAGACGACGCAATTCGATGTTGCTACAGACCCCAAGGCTGTTTTCATCGAACAGTCAAGCCATTCACCGGGGCTTTTGAAGGGAATTCTACTGACCGCTGTCTGCACCTTGTCGATCATTTTGGTGGTGCGTCTCGCATCTGTTTCGTTCGAAGGATGACTTTCAATTGACAATTCAACTCACTCCCTCGCATCCAGTCCGCCACAATGTCCTCGACTTTGATTGCATTGCCTGTAATTGGAAATGACCTCGGCATTCGGGAAGACCAGTTGCAGTGGATTACTTCTGCATATGCTCTAAGCTCGGTACGTGTTGAAGTCATTGCTGATCACCGGGTCCTAATTCCGATACTAAATATGGTTTTAGGGCTGTCTGCTTATACCTTTTGGACGGTTGGCAGATTTATATGGGCGACGGAAAGTCTTCATTGTCGGATGTGTCTTTCAAGGAGCGTTTGCCCTAGGGTGCGGTTTCGCGAATGGTATACGTTCATTTTCGATTCTACGGCGCGGTTTGCTCATGGTAGCATTCATTAGACCTTAACACGTTAGCCGTGCTGCGGGGGTTCCAAGGCTTAGGAGCAGCAGCTACCATCCCTGCCTCAGTACGTGGATAGCCATCTATTTCTGATACCAACGTCGTCTGAACTTCATTTAGTTGGGTATTCTTGCTCATGCGTTTCCTCCGGGTAACGCAAGATCTTTGGCGTTCGCCACCTTCTCGGCTGGTCAGCCTATGGGAGGTGGCTTGGGATCTGCCGTCGGAGGCCTTCTTACCCAATATTCTGCGTAAGTAGTACGTTCACTACAATGTCCAAATATCTCGCTTTAATTCTTCATGCTAGCCCATCGTGGAGAACAATGTTCTATGTCATAGCCGGACTGTCCGTTATATGCATTGTAGGCGCATTTATGTTGATAGAACCGGATGTTCCGTCGCAAGAAGAGGACAAACGGGTTGACTGGCCTGGCGTCGCACTTATCACGTCTGGGCTGGTGTTAATTGTGTTCGCCCTTAGCGATGGAGAAGTGGCTCCGAAGCAATGGAGGACGCCTTGTGAGTTTCCTCTATTTAGTCTCTTATGCTGCAAGACTGAAATTGACGATTCTAATTGGATAGATATCATTGCTTTGCTTGTGGTTGGAGTCAGTCTCAGCGCGTTGTTCATCTTCTGGCAATGGTACCTCGAACGCCCCAACATTTCTGAGAAACACTCCAAATGGACTCCTCCACCCCTTATGAAGCTGTCCCTATGGCGTCGAGGCAATGGTCGATTCGCTGCCATGCAAGCCATCGTCTTCTTTTTGATGTGTGCATTTCAGAGTTGGCAGCTTTGGGCAGTGGTATGTATCGTGGGATTTCTACGCGCATCCAACGGTAGTCACGATCTCATATCCCTTCTTCAGCTATATTACCAGAACTACAAGCATTACTCTCCCATTCTGACGATGCTCCGCGTTCTTCCTACGGTCCCTACCGGCATTCTGTGCAATGTACTCATCGGCCTTGTCATCGGTAGAATCCCCGGAGTCGTCCTGATTGGTGGGTACCTCAAACCCCTCCGCCTCATTTCTCTCACGATGAGCTAATGGGTATCCATGGTCTCTACAGCTATTGGCTGCCTCGCCACCGCTGTCTCTGGTCTACTGTTCGCGGTCATCAACCCAAATGCGACATATTGGGCGTTTGGGTTCCCATCAGCCGTGATTACAGTGTTTGGTGCAGACTTCGTCTTTGCAGCAGGCTCTCTATTCATTGCTAAGCTCGCCCTGCCACATGAGCAAAGCCTTGCAGGAGGTTTGTTCCAGACAATGGCACAGGTCTGTCGTACATCAATTTGATCTCCACGTACCAGTGAATTGATCATTATCCGATTAGCTGGGCACCTCATTCGGCTTGTCTATCACCACCATCGTGTTTGACCGAGTGAGAGCGCAACAGAGTAAAATATTGGGCATCGATGCCGACCCACAAGGTCTGAATGCTCCTCCAGAAGCTCAGCTTCGTGCATATCGCGCGGCTGAGTGGACCATCTTTGCCTTCGGTGCCTTTGGTGGGTAGCTGTTTTTACCTCTCACCAGAACCGTGAGGTTAACTGGCACAACCATAGCTTGTTTGCTGGCTGTTTTATTCCTCCGTGGCGTGGGTATTGTCGGAGGTCCTCAGTTGAAGCCTACAGCATCAGGTGACTTGAAGAGCGATAGTCAACAGACAGTGGCGGTAGATGCCACTCCGTAGTTCACGATATGCCGCTCTAGTATGGTGATATATTCTCTCAAGGTCTCTCCATTTACCCCTTTTTGCCGACAACTGCTGAACCCATTTACCCGTAACAGGAGATCTCATATTGTACATACATTGATAATCCTCAACAATACTGCTCCTTGGTAATGGCATTGACGATTAATCGCGAGATCCACTATGTTCTAGGACCCAGTGCTTATGGGCATGCAATTCGGTGCCAATTTCCAATACCCATGCGGTGTAGTCCGAGTCGCAGAATCAGCGCTCTCCGACAAGTGGCACCGCAAGCGACCGTGTATGGTTGTCGCTTCATCCATGGCCAGTACATACTTCCACGGAAGAATGCACCTTCTGCTGGTGACCTGGTCGTACGGCGTCGATCAGTTGAATCAGTTATCATGTCACCGGTACCAACGGAGCATACCATACCTCCTCCGACTCCCGGACATGATGGTGAGTAGTCGAGAACGCATTGTCAATGTATGCTGTGATGAGCTCGAGGAGATCAGACGGTGAGTACCATTGTGTACTGTCACGGATTCAAGAATTCAATACTGTTATAGACAGGCATACCGGTGTGAGACAGAAAAGGACGTGTGTGAGCGATAGGGGGTTCCAGCCTTGCATCTGGGGGATCATATGGCTGATGTTTCAAAGCGTCTGCGTATTGAGTCTCACTCATTGTTTGTCGTGCCACTGGTACCCGGGCCGTAATACGAGATTCTCTCACATGTAAGTACTCGGCGACAGTCCCTGCATTGATGTTTGAGCCACTGAAACAAGAGCCACCCGGATGAGTCTATACTCAACAGCTACCGCCGTCTGCCGTCACCTCCCTTGGCAATTCTTTTCCGTCTAGAGAGAACAATGAATATGATAACCGGTTTCCCGTAGGTATATAGGTATGGCCACTTTCCCTACCAGCCGCAGATAGCACACTTCCCACCCCCCTTGAGCCACCGACACCCAATATGGCACCAGCTGGAGAAGGTCAATACTTGACGTCGAAGGACGGCACCAGAGTCTGGGCAGATGCCTCTGGTGATCCTACCAAACCGCATGTGGTATTCATCCACGGCTTAGCGTGCACCGCTCTCGCCTTCGAGAAGCAGTTCTCCGACACGAATTTGCTGAACAATCTCTACTTGGTTCGTTACGAATTGCGGGGCCATGGGAGGAGTGATAAGCCCTCGGACTTCGAAGCCTACGAGTCTATTCGATACGCAGAAGACTTTCGCACCGTCTGCGAAGCGTATAGTCTGAAAAAGCCGTTCATTTGCGGATGGTACGTTTCTGACGCCCGATGATCATTCTGAATTGAGACCCTAACGAGGCTGGATATGATTATAGGAGCTACGGGGGTGAGAAGTCATACGTTTCTACGGAGAACCTAGATAATAATACTCACATTCGGCTTCAATACAGCTTTGGTCGTCGTGGATGTCATCGATGCCTACGGTGCCGATGACATTTCTGGGATAATCTACCCCGGAGGACCAATGCTGACTCGCTATTTACACGCCCAATACATCCACCCAACCATCACTAGCCTCATACCTGTCCTGTTAGACCCTACCCCCGATAACCTACCGAACGGTGCCCGTCTGTTCGTAGAGTCATGCGTCGAGAACCCCGAGGAGATGCCCTTCGACACAAAGATCAAATGGATGGGAGGTGTTCTGATTCAAACCCCAACTGCTCGAACGAACACGCTTACGCGCGGACAAAACACTAAACGTTGGGAAGAGGCGATCAAGAACATTCCCGTGCTCCTCATTCAAGGAGAGCTCGATCGGCACTCTCAAACTGACAGGCTGATCCCTGTTGCACAACAGTGGATACCAAAGTTGGATTTGGTCATTCTCAAGGGTGTTGGACATGCGCCAGTGTTTGAGAATGCGGAGGAGGTGAACGCGTCGTTGTTGAAGTTTGTGAAGCGGGTTTCTGGTAGCAACTAGTTGTGCGGCGTGTGTTTGATTCAACGGTGTGTAGTCGGAGGCAGAGTCCATTGTCAGCAATGTATGGAAGGTTCGAGACAACAAGCCTATGGATCAATCAGTCCGCCACGCCTTTGCATGATAAGGTGAAAGTAGACTGATCGTAGGGCATGAGTGTGAACAAAATCCAACAAATACGTGCATCGAAACAAGCTCTGTATAGACTCAGACGGAGCCCTACAATCCCTCACTTGCTTTCCATGCATTGTAGTAGATCTCAAGGTGATCAACCAAGCCTGCTTTACGTGGCTGCCACCCAAGTAGAGCCTTTGCGAGGTATGGACGGAGATTGCAAGTTGTTGCGATGGCGGCCTCAAAAGCTAGAATCGTACACAGTCGTGAGCCACAGAAATGGTGAAATCAAAGTGGTACTTACGATTGCTTGGCTCGCGATACTCGTAGGGGCCTTGAGCGCCACTGACCTGTACAAGCTTCTCCAAGATGTCATCCACACTCTCAGTGAAGTCGTTTGCAACGTCGAAAATCTTTCCTCCGACCAGCGAGGCCTTCTCTGTCGCGAGCACGTAGAGCTCGGCCAGATCGTCTGCATGGATGAGAGCATAGCGACCGCCCGGTGCTCCTACCCAGGAGACCTTACCTGCGTGGGCGGTTCTGAATAGGGCAGCCAAGATCGATGCAGACCGGCCGTACAGTAGGGCGGGTCGAATGACTACGCTGTTCACAGTGGTGTTGGCAATGATTGCGTCTTCAACTCCAGGACGCCATGCAACCAGCGGAACAGGGTTCGTGATGGGTGTGGTGTCCGTTACGATGGTCTTACGATTCTCTCCGTGCACCCATGTTCCGCTTGTGTAGATGTAGGATCTGTTCGACTTTCGTGTGAAACGTCCGTCTTTCACGTGAAGAGAGCTTACAATTTAGGTGCATTGACTGGGCGGAGTTTCTTTGCAGCCTCAACGACGGCGTTGAAGACATTTACGGATAGCGTTCTCACATCGGCGGTACCGCCAATCGCCTCTATGACAGCATCGACCTCTCCTACAAGATTAACCCATTTTGAAGGGTCTGACGCGTCACCGGATACAGGGAGGACTAAATGATTGAATGAGCCTGAGTTGAGATGAATCGGGTCGAACAGTAGCATGGCTGTACTTACTTTCCTCTTTAGCGAGCAATCTGCTCTTCTCTTCTGTTCGGGCGAGACCATAGACGACATGGCCGGCACGAACAAATGCTTGTGCGACGGGCAGGCCAATGAAGCCGGTGGCGCTGCCAAAGGGAAGGTGTTGGTGTATAGTATATGACCCAACGAGGACAGACGTACCCAATTATGAGGACCTTCATATCGAGGAGGCTGATGAGAAGCGGAGATGGTTTGCTTGAGAAGTGCTCAGGAAGACGAGGGAAGTGGGGGTTGACGAGGGCCTGGGGAGCACCGTGGGCCTGATATATAGGCCTCCCAGCTGTGAGATACTGTTCCGCGATATCTATCACGACTAAGTTTCCGACTGAACGGGATATGCGGCGTCGATGTGGGGCTGCACGATGCTGTAAACATAGCTAGCATTGATAGTAAACCGAATTGGTGAGCGATTAACTAAAATTCTGTAAGTTTAGTCCATTGCATCAGTAGAAGAGAGGAACGTGTGGTCGAAGGCTCGGAATTGTGTGGGACAGGTCCCACTTCCATACGTTCTATCAATATGCATCTCTCACCCAACGCTATATTCTGGGGCGGCATTCCGCAGTTCCTTGAGGATCACATCGGGAGTATTGTAACCTACTAGAAGCGCATCGTACTGCCCATGGGATTATAGTGAGAGGGACTGTTACTGCTTGGGCTGGAGGTGAAGTTCTAAGCGGCCATGCGTCATTTTTTGCTGAAGATCGCTCGTCGTCTTGATCGTAAAGGAGGTTTTAATGGTACAAGTGCTGTTACGAGCGAGTCGTGAGTATACCACTGCGGCCACGATTTGCTAGGTCAAAAGTTGGAGTATCTTGAAAGTTGAAGGTTAAGACGTTCACAGGGTTAGGTGCAGGGAGTACTCACTGCAGAAATTGTTGAGAAATTGTGATAGATTTTTTACA
>JSYW01001847.1:0-19758 GCA_000787475.1 Lentinus polychrous
ACCTGCTTCATGAGGTCAAAGTCTGCCAAGGACAAAGGCGAGGACTTGACAGCAGTAGGAGGGGCGGTCTCGGTACTGGTAGGGATGGGAGTCGGGACTGACAGTGCGAGCGGGGAGATGGCCTCGATGGGGAAAGGGGAAGGCGCGAGAAGAGGAGTAGGTGGGGGTAGCTCCGCGTCAGCGTCGACCTGGGATAAGGCTTGAGTAGCAACCTCAGAGGCAGTGATATCGATGTCCTCTTGTTCCTTGACCTCTGCGTGGACAACGGGTTCCATGCCCGTGTTGTCGACCTGCAGTGGAACTTGAGGTGCATCCTCGGCCTTTCGACCGACATCGTCAGCGTCGTCCGTGGGTTCCATGCCCCCTTGGACGAGAGGAAGCTTCTCTTCCTGCTCTTGGACTAGAAACTGAAGGTCCTCCTCTACGACGCTTGCGTCGACCGAATCGTCGACGCCTTCGATGTCGTGCACATCTTCTACCTCAGGTGTCATGACCTGAACTGTCTGGATCTAGATACGAGCGCATATAATCAGTCTCACCCAACTCGCATCGCTATATTAGGTACGTACGGGAAGATGCACATAGGTCGACAGTGCCCCATGAGCCGGGGTAATGGAAGACGAGTTGAGGTTCCATTCCCGGCCGAGACTCTGGTTGAAGAGTTGCGGAAATAAATGCTCGGCCTCAGCTCCCTGAGCGAAAGTTGCCTGTTCATCGTCATGTCAGCCGACTCGACAAAGCGTCTGTGGGATGCACGTACAAGCGTAATGAAGCCAGAATAATCCTTTGATTCCTCGGGCGTCGGAGCGACTGTTAACGGTACCTCTTGGTCCTTCTCCGGCTTCTTGCCAAAAAGGCTCTTGACTTTGGCGAAGAACGGCATCCCAACGGCCGTACGAGAATGACGAATAGTCCTTGTCCTTGTCACGAAGTCAACGAGGTTGTGATGTGCGGAGCTATGGAAGGTACTGTGGTGCGAGAATGGGTGCAGTAGTGTTTGTTCTAGGAAAGCTGTTGAAAGCGTTGAAAGCAGTTATACAATGCAAGTTGAGCAAGTGGGAGAGCAATGCGGGTACGAAAGCAACACAGCGACGAAAGCAGTAGAGATGTCTTGCAAAGGAGGAGAGCGGGGTACCTGCTACAGAGTGACTTGCGGTAAGGAAGAAGAATGCTCTGCAGGCCTCGCCAAGTATATATACCGCATAGTGAGGTTGACGGTGTTAGCCTCCAGCCGGATGAAGGTATGGTAACTTCATACACTGGCAGTTCGGACTGCAATCTTACCCAGCCTGGAGTCAGCCTGGCACGCCTCGTCTCAGTGAGTATGCCGCCTACACATTCATACTCATGCATATAAATATACCGATGAACGTGCATCTTACGGTAACATACCCTTGCCAGGGAGTGTCTGGCGGCTTGCACTTGAGTGGGATTGGATCCTGCTACCTTTCAATTCAAAGGGGGATTTGCCGGCGAACCGTGTAACGAGGTAGAATGTAGAGATTCTGTGCGTAAGCCCTGCACAACATAACCATTCACGGCCCCTACTTCAAAAAAGTAGAGCGAGCGAGCGTCGAGTTCGTTCGAAGTGAGTTTGTCGATATCATGGACACTCGCCGCTCGGTGACACTGACGCCAGGTTCTGTGTAATTTGAAATTCCCGCCCACTTTCGATCAATGATCGAGCGAGAAATTCACCTCAACCGTTAACGCGTTATTTGACGTTTGTCGCACTCTGCACGTTTGTCTGCTCAGAGGGTATAACCTTACTCTCACACCTGACTTGCAGAATAAGAGCAGCCTGTATCGCTGCCCGCTCATTGACGTATATTTACAGACTACTCTGGTCTCGGGACTCGGCCTATATGAACCGCACACGAGAGAGATACAACGCAAAAGCACGGCAGTCCACAGCTGGAGGAAGTTCTCACAAGAAAAAGGGGAAACGTGCTCACAAGCAGAACGACTCTCTGGGAGATGCTTCTGTACACTCTACCCAAAATGTTGACCCCAATGCCGAGATAATCGTCCCAAAGTCGGAGGAGCAGAAGGAGTTGGACCGGAGGGAGAGGTTGCGACAAGAGGTGAGTTTGCTCCAACATCCTGATATGTGTATCTGACAGTCATACGGCAGTTACTTGCGCAACAAGAATCAAAAGTTAGCAGTAAGAAGAAGAAGCGACTCGAGAAGTATATTGTTAGTTCACTCACAAGCATTCGGAAGCTCTGCTCTAAATATTCCCTACTGTTAACAGGAGAAGAAGCTGAAACAAGAAGAGAGACAAGTACTCTTCGAAAAGCTTTCGTACGCCTGTACCTCCCTAAATCACATCGCTCGCGAATTGACAGTTTCGTGTTAGGAAAACACAAGCTCAACTTCCGAGCGCACTCGATCTACACTCCTCCGCAACGCTAGGTACTGGTGTAACCAAAACCCACAAGGAACGTTTAGAGAAGGATGAAGACAAGGAAGTTAGGCGCATTATGGATGGACGCTCCTCGACTTCAAAACGCAAGAGGAAGCGGCAGCAAGGAGGTGCTCTGTACACATCCGGCGCGACTTCTGACAGTGATGCAGACGACGAAGATGTGGATATGTCTGAAGCTGCAGGCGGCCACGAAGCTGTGAATGCTGGCCGAGGTAGCGAAGACGAGGAAATTGGCAGGTCGAGGGCAAAGCCGGTTGTTATAGTCGATTCTGGCTTCTCCACTGTGGCAGCGGAGGCACAGCCGAAAGTCACGGCTATAGAGCCGGAAGTTGGGTCCGCTTTGAAGCGCGACGCAACTGGGAAGGTCATTGCTCCTCGCGTCTCGAAGAAGAAACCTAAGGGTACGAAGGTATGTAGTCCAGATTCCGGGCATTCGCTGTTGCTCAATGCCCAGTGAATTCACATTGCATAGAGCATATTCGCATCTTGGAAAGATAGGAAAGCTGCTAAGCAAGCGCAACTTGACCAAGAGTCGGACACTTCGTTTGACAGTTCAGATTCTGCTTACGATACAAAGGACGAAAACGAAGACGGTTCGTCCGCCGAGGAAAGTGATGCAGTGTCAGATGAAGCTTCTGATTCTGGGTCGGAAGAAGACTCGAGGGCGGAAGAGGGTGGTTCAGGATCAGAGCCACAACCTGAACCAGAGCCCACACGCAAGAAACTCGGGTTCAAACAATGGGCCATGCAACAACTAAGTCAAGCAAAAGGCTACGTTCCTCCTCCCACCCAATCTGAGGATTCAACAGGGACTCCTCCTGAATCAACAGAACCCATTCCCCCGCCTCCGAAGAAACGCAAGACCTCCCATAGCCAACCTGCGGGTGAGATGCGAGGACCGCTCGGTGCAGACCTCGCGCTGCCGAACACATCGTTCGCGAAGCATCTGCAAGAGGCATTTAGAAACCCAGATGGTACTTTGAAGAGGAAGGTTGTTACCGTTCAGAGACCACCGGAGGTCGAGGAGGCTAGATTGGAGCTTCCTATTGTAGCTGAAGAACAGCCGATCATGGAGGCTATCTTGTTGAACAGCGTTGTGATCATTTGTGGTGAGACCGGAAGTGGTAAGACGACGCAGGTCCCGCAGTTCTTGTATGAAGCTGGGTTTGGGTCACCCGGGAGTGGTATGTCTAATTCGCTACCATATTCCTGCATTTGCTTTACTCAATCAATCTGTATATGGCACGTCAGACAATCCTGGCATGATCGGTGTGACACAACCGCGTCGTGTCGCTGCCATTTCTATGGCGTCTCGCGTAGCTCATGAGCTCTCACTTACCTCGTCCAAGGTCTCATACCAGATTCGTTACGACGCGACCGTATCGACAGATACTTCTATCAAGTTCATGACCGACGGTGTCCTCCTCCGCGAACTTGCTACAGATTTTCTCTTGACAAAGTATTCGGCCATCGTTATCGACGAAGCCCATGAGAGAAGCATGAATACGGATATTTTGATCGGTGTCTTGAGCAGAGTTGTCAAACTGAGGGAGGAAATGTGGTTGGAGAAAAAGGACGATGTCAAGGTATGTGCTTTCGAGTCCCAAACCGCTGAAAAAGGCCTAATATGAACGATCTTCGCTCAGCCTCTTCGCCTCATCATCATGTCTGCTACCCTTCGCGTCTCCGATTTCGCCGAGAATACAACGCTTTTCTCTACTCCACCTCCTATCATTAGCGTCCCCGCTCGACAACACCCAGTCACAGTCCACTTCTCACGTCGAACATCCTCGGACTACGTCAACGAGGCGATAAAGAAGACGAGCAAGATTCATGCACGGTTACCTCCCGGAGGAATTCTAATCTTCTTGACTGGGCAGAACGAGATTATGGGTGTGGTGAGGAAGCTGGAAGCAAGGTATGGTGCGAAGGCGTTAGAGGAGAGGAAGAAAAGACGTAGGCAGGGTGCTGCTGCTCGGTTTGGTACGTCGCAGGAAGAGGATAAGGAAGGCGTCAAGCCATTACCTGTCGCTCCAGCTCAAGGTATGTGCACTTTATATCTGTAATAGGCAGCGCGCCTAGGCTGACTACTCGCCTCGTTCATAGCCGATGTGGAAGCTGAGGACGTAGATCTCGGTGTCACTGAGCAAGAAGAGTTGGCCGCAGACGTTGACGGTGACCTGATCGACGTTGACCTGGACGCTGAAGCTTTGGACAGCGATGAAGAGGAGGCCGAAGACAAGGAGTTGGGCATCGACACGGAAGAGTCTGATAGTAAGCGTCCTTGATAATTCGAAGTGTCGCGTTATTGACTATCATGCGATTAGCACCTATGCATATCGTCCCACTATATGCGCTCCTACCTAGTGACAAGCAGATGCGGGTCTTCAAACCTCCTCCAGAAGGTCACAGACTGGTGGTTGTTTCTACAAACGTCGCAGAAACATCTCTCACCATTCCTGGCATCCGATATGTAGTGGATTGTGGACGAGCAAAAGAGGTGTGTGGCTTTCTTTCATCACCTCGATGGCTGAAATCATTCAAACACAATCTTTAGAGACGCTACGATGTAGCGAATGGAATCCAGGCGTTCCAAGTCAGCTGGATCTCCAAAGCATCCGCAGCCCAACGTGCAGGTCGTGCAGGTCGAACTGGCCCAGGTCACTGTTACCGTCTCTACTCATCCGCCCTATTTGAGAATTACTTTGAGCAATTCTCACAACCCGAGATCATTCGCATGCCTATCGAGGGTGTCGTCCTGCAGATGAAGAGCATGCATATCGACGCTGTCGTGAATTTCCCCTTCCCCACTCCCCCTGATCGGACTGCTTTGAAGAAGGCGGAGAGAATCTTGACGTATCTGGGTGCATTGGCTCCTGCCCCGTCTGGCGTTGCGGATGGACAAATCACCGATATTGGGAAAGCTATGTCCCTGTTCCCACTTTCGCCGAGGTACTCTAGGATGTTGGTCAGTGGCAGGCAACATGGTTGCTTGCCATATGTCATTGCTCTTGTTTCGGCTCTCTCTGTTGGAGACCCCTTCCTTCGCGAGGAAGCTTTGGACGCAGGGGAGTCTTCTGATGAGGATGAGGACGAGGACGAGGATGAATCTCTGGCACATCTGACTAGCGAGGCGGTTAGAGCTAAGGAGGCCCGGAGAATCCGACGGAAGGCATTCTTCCAATCCCAAGCTGTGCGACAATTTGTTCATTTCTTGCATGATTCTATGCATATACTGATCTGTCATTCTAGATACATGCTTCATTGGGCAATTACTCAAGCGATGTCTTCCGTATTCTATCCGTTGTCGGCGCATATGAGTACGCGGGCGGTGGCCATAAATTCTGTGAGGAGCATTTCGTACGTCCGAAGGTAAGTATATGCATTCCCATCTAGGTGTGTCGCTCTAATAGCAGTGGATCAGGCCATGGAGGAAATCCACAAGCTACGCGCACAGATCAGTAGCATCGTTCAAACCAACTTCCCTGAAGCCGATGCTCAGTTCGTTCCCAATCTCAAGCCACCAAGCACCCTACAGGTAACCGATTCATATGTCGTTTGCTCCATCGGAGATTGATGAACCTTGTTACGTGTAGCTCAAGGTTTTGAGGCAGCTACTTGCCGCCGGCTTCATTGACCAAGTGGCCTTCAGGAAAGACCGTGTCGCACAGGACGCCAATTCCGGGCAGCAGTTCACTACATCGAAGGGCGTCCCGTACCAGGCAATGGGCATCACTGAGGACGTGTATATTCACCCCTCCTCAGCCTTGGCGAACATGCAACCACCGGAATGTGTGGTATTCCTCGAGGTTGTGCGAACTTCGCGAGTGTTTCTCAAAGGTACGTCAGGATCTCAGAATGGGTTATGATGCGTTACCTACGTCTTCACCAGGTGTTACTGTCGTAAATCCTGCATGGCTATCGTCCTTGGGTAAGCCTTTATGCACCTATTCGAAACCTGTGAAGAATAAGGATGGCGAGGAGATGGTCATACCTCGTTTCGGTCCCAATGGTTGGGAACTCCCCCCAATCAAAGCATCTGCTGCTTCATAATGCGATTGTATACGACAAGACTGGTACGATTATACAAGATACTGTAGGAACAATGGTGTATAGTGCACAATAACTTATGTGGTATGTGTATTGCTTGTGACTGTCCAAGAAATGCATGCAGGCTTCCGTGCATAACCAATAAACAAGGGAAAAGGTACATCGCCATCAAATTATCTCTGTGAATAGGTAGTTGTCAGCGAGAGAGCTGATCATTGATGAACATACTTTTCTCACCTTCTTGATCCAGAGCGCATCGGCTGCATTCTTCTTCGGCCGCTTGACCAACGGGCGTGGTTTGGGCTTAGGTTCGGATGCCTTCTTGTCGGGTGGCTGCTCTGGAGGTGGGTCAGCGGCTGGCCGTTTCAGTGGATTCGAGGGTCCCGCTGTTGTAGGCTTGTTCTCGTCAACTTCCATCGGGGTAGGCATGTTTTCGTCAACATTCATCGGAGTAGGTGCCTCCACTTTTGTTTCAACCTTCGCTTCGTCGTCCTTCGTCGGCTTCGTCGAACGACCCCCACCTAGCGCGATCAAGCCTGAAGGAAGAGCAGGGTCTGATGGCGTTGTTGATGCTTTCGCAGTGCTGGAGGGCTTCTTCGACTTCGAGGATGGAGGAACCTTCGGAACAGACGAAGTGAAGAATGTAACGTCCGTCTGCACGAAAGGCGTCAGACTCAGAGTCAAGTGACGATAGCAAAGTGAGATCTACGTACATCGACTAAGCGCGATCTGCTTCTGGCGTCCTCAACAATAGCTCGCCAAGTTTGGTCGCTCCTTTCTAAGGTTGCAGCATGTCCCAAAACGAACACGGAAGCCTTTGCTCGAGTAAGGGCGACGTTCATACGACGAACATCTATCACGTCGTCAGTGTCTCATTTCCTATGTCAGCGTAGAGATGTCTCGTACCTGACAAGAATCCCACACTCTGTAGCCCTGGCCCAGCACGAACGCACGACAGGATGATCACGTCCTTCTCTTGTCCTTGGAAACCGTCGACAGTGTTGAAGTCAACTGTGGACAGAACCGATGAACCAAACCGTTGCTGGAACACTCGGCGGAGTTCGTGTACTTGGGCTCTGTACATGGTAACCACCCCGATTTTGAAATCCGTGTCATGTAAGGAATACTCTTGCACGAGCCGGTTATACAGTGCCACAGCGACTTGGGCCTCGGTGCGATTCAACAACGATCTTTGAGGACCGTTTTCTTCTTGCCCTCTGGCTACATTGAAGAACCGATAGGTGCCGAATTTGGGATTAGCGTGCCAAGGCCTTTGAGTTTTCACAGCCATGCCTGGCCCATCTATGAGTTTGCCGGCATAGAATAGACGACTGGGGAGTTGGCTTATGTCGGGGTGCATACGGTATTGTATGCTGCGGAGGGGGGGGGGGGGGGGGAGCTCAGATACGGTCATGTGCACATCTACAAGTCCAACGCACCTCAGGAGATGGACGACATCCGGCCGCTGCTTCATCAGTCGCACGAATAGGGATTGGTTGTAACCATACTTCGTAGCCTATATCGGACTCAGTAACAATTGGCAGCAGGGTGTAATGGTTGGCTGGCTATACCTCTTGCGAGATGACCGTTGGAGGCAACTGTTGCGGATCTACCATTGGCTGTGAGAAGCACTCAGCACTCATACCAAAGCGGCTTACCTCCTACCATGACACACCGATTACATAGGTACTTAAGAGGAATCAAAGAGCTCAGCTCTATTGCCTGAGCTGCTTCATCAATCACCACCATCTCAAAGTTGTACGGTTCCAAGAGTTCATGACCCGCACCCGACAAAGTCGAGCAAATCACATCCGCCTCCTGAAGAACTTCTGTTCTGTACCTTCGACTGATGGCGTCCATTGTGCGGAAGTCTGACTTCTGCTGGTCTCGTAACTTGTCTAGCTGATGCGTAAGAGCCACGCGCTGTTTGTTGAGCTTTTTGACGTCTTCTTCCAATAGTAATGTTCTAGCAGCGTTGTCCCGAATATTCGTCAGTTCTTGGAGCACGTCACTTCGTTTCTGCTTGATTGCTCCCAACTCCGCCCGCAAACGTGAGATTTCCCCATTTGCATCTTTAGAGGACTTCTTTGAGTCGGGATCGTTGTCGAGCTTTTGCTCGACCAGAGCGTCCAACGATACGTCCTTAACGCTGACGTTTATGGCTCTAGGTGCACCAACACGCACAACCTTAGGCACTGTACTCCAGCGTCCAGCACCTGTAACGCCTTCCTTTAGACGATAGGTAATTTCGTCGATGGCGGCGTTACTCGGCGCGCAAAGCAGGATCTTCTTGGGGGGCTCACGATCTGCGGGTCCTGCATTGCGCCCAACATGTACGGCAGTGGCGGGTTTAGGTCGATTGGCCAAGAACATCTGCACAAGTCCGCATATCGTCGAAGTCTTTCCGGTACCAGGAGGACTAATGTACTGTCAGCTGTTTTGCACACCGGGTCTGATGGAAAACACAATACCCTTGAATCAGTGAGAATCCATCCGTTCGCATGGCTGCCAAGATAGCCTTCGCCTGGGGTTCGTTGAGGTTATACTTCGACATGGTTTCGCGAACCTCGTTCTGATCGGTCACGACATACTTCTTCAGATCTGGTTGCATGATGGTGTTGCATAGGTCATAATACGGCAAACCCATCAGAGCAGCGTACTCTCGATGGACAGTTGTTAAGCTGAATTG
Organism: Lentinus polychrous; assembly: GCA_000787475.1. NCBI lineage: Eukaryota > Fungi > Basidiomycota > Agaricomycetes > Polyporales > Polyporaceae > Lentinus > Lentinus polychrous. The sequence continues at coordinate 9,169 of JSYW01001847.1, forward strand.
GTAGTAAGACACCATCTACGTGCAAATGATATCGCACATACCTGAAGACCTTGCAAATCTTCCAATTCGAGCCTACCTGGGGTCCAGGCTCGTTCAATGCAGCCAGGCGTAGTGTTGCCTGAAGCGGAGCGTTGAATTGTGTACGAAAATTCTGCGTTTTCGCCAGCCAACTTCTCTTGCTCGCATCTTGCCTCAAGAGCACAATGTCCGTGTCCATGAGATTCCAATCCTGCTTGACACCTTCCTCGATGGTGATATCCATGTCCATCCAATCGTCTGCATACTGCCGGCTCACGATGCGACATTCGTAGCTATCATGTGGTTCATCCTTCGACTGCTGAATTTGCGCCCAGCATTCCATGAGTAGCAGAGGCTCGAAGATGCGACGGTATTGGTGCGGATCGTTGAACGTATCTGGCACGCGGCTCAAGAAGTTCTTCATACCAGGGGGCTCTGATCCACCCTCGTCATAATTCCAAGAAAGGACAGTGCGATGAAGAGACGAAACATCAGGCTTCAGTCGTAGGCCGGTACGCCTTGCGTCTTCCCTTTGGCGCATGCGCTCGATGGCTGGATTCTTGATATTTGTGGGCATGTCCAGCATCTTGACTTGCCGCCGTTCTACGGGTTTCTTGACCTTCGGAGTACGCTGCAATTTTGCGAGAGCCTCCAAAGTACCTTCACCATCATCCTCCGACTCTTCTGAACTAGCATCGGTTGCATCGCTCGAAGCTCGGGAAGATGTCCTGCCACTGAGGGAAGTGCCTTTTGACGGGACTGATGACTTCGTTTGAGCCGTGGTCGCACCAGTAGTGTCGGGTCGTGAAGGGCGCGTGAACTTGGGCAATGACCCTGTCGACTCTAGCTTCTTCTGATCGTCTGCGGAGAAGAAACTAGATTTGGAGGGGCGGGAAGCTGTCGACTGCCGTTCTTTCACGCTTTGCGGTTGGAGACGAGATGTTGAAGGAATGGGCTCCTTCTTCTCCGTCTTGACTGTAGGTTCTGGTTTCTCTTTCTTATCTTTCTTCGTCAGCGCGGGCGGCGGCTCCACAATCTGTACCTCGTCGTCAAAGGCACTCAAAGTCTCCTGCAATCTTTCGACACGGGTTGAGTCCAGTATCGTCTGAGTTCGTGAACTATCGCCTTTCTTTGAATCGTCTATGACCTTCTGCAACTTCTGCATGGCTGCGTCCGATGGCGCGATGTGTGTCGACAGGAAACAGGATAGGAGGGATTGAAGTAGAGCAAAAGATTGATAAAGCAATTCCTCGTCTGTGAGACGCAACCATCTAGTCAATTCGACGAGAACTGGCTGCAGCTCGTCTACCATCTTCTTGCCAATCTTTGTCAATTTCTTGTCGAAAGATGATGCCTTATCCGGGTGACCGAGCGCAGCTGCCTCGATGACTTTACGCTGCGCCAACATGTCCCTGCCGAATATGAGGGCATCGCGCATCCACAGGATCATCTCCGCGTTCTCGAAGTAGACGGCCCATCTCGGTGTCCGTTGAAAGATGACCGTCAAAGCCTTTGTCATCAGACTCCACCACCTCAACAGCTCCTGCGCAGGCTCCGCACCAATGTCCTTCAGAAACTCCCTCTTGAGCAACAAGCCGTCCGGACTTGAACACATCACATCGATGATATCGGTTAGGCAGAGCGCAAGGGACTTTGAGACGCTGCACGCTTCGGGAACGACCAACGCGTATGTGGTGAAGGCGTCGAGAAATTCGAAGATGCCTCGTATGGCAGGTCTGGTGTACTTGGTGAGGAGGGCGCGGAAACAATCCGGTCTAGATTCAACGTCCAGCGCAAACCCCACAATTGACTGCGCGGGTTCGCGTATACTCTCGATGGGCGAGAACATGAGACGTGTGAGATCACGGCCAGCAGTGGATTGTCGTAGGAGACTCAGCATTGACTCCGAGTTGCTGAAGTCCACGAAACGCGACACGGCATCTGAGAACCCAGAGCGGAATACCGAAAGGGCGTGGTTAAGTGCATCAGATGCCTTTTTGGACGTCTCTGGGTTAGAAGAACGTTTGATGAGGTCAGAGGTGGCGGCGGGCGAGAGGTCGTCAATGTGGGAGATCTTGGCAACAATATATAAGACGATCGCTATCCCGTCGATGTCCGAAGGTTGAACAAGTTCGTACATCTTTGCCCAGAGACGTTCGCGGACAGTCGGCATGGTAGAGGGTACCTCCCGCCTGGAGAGACATGTCATGGTCGAGAAGACGAGTTTGATGTCTTCTTGCAATAGATACTTGATGAGTTGACGGGCAGATTGGCGTGCCTCCCGCCATTCATCAGCGTTGTACGATTTTCCAAACGCTACGGAGGCGAAGAGATTGGAATGAATATCGATAGCGGCGAGAGCCGCATTGCGAGCTGAATCCACTTCGCTTCCTGGCGTCGACTCCCCAACGATGACGCTCAAGCACTGTTGTAGATGATCAGCTTTTCATTACTGAGGTATGAACAAAGCATTACCTTGGAGGAGACTACTACAGCCCGCGAACGGGTACTATTAAACCGCTCATGCTGTAATTCTTCACAGAGGAATTGCATGACCACTGGGAGAACGTCTTTGAATGCTGGCAGCTCTCCAACGGATTTGAGATATGATTCCACCCATCCCAGCAGCCAGGATTCCTTCTCGTTGCTCAACAATGCCTCACTGTAGCTTGGGTTATCTTTGATTCTACTGAAGACGACCACCGGGTATTCAGGCCCTTCGCCTTCCCATACTCCCGAACCAATTCTATTCAGCAACAGGATGAAACTCTTCAACACATGTATGAAATCTGTAGTTATGACATTGGATAAGATCAATATGGAACTCATTCGCAAAGACATGCTAATGAGGCGTGAACTTACGGCTTCCGAAGTCAGGCAAGTGGCTTGTGACAACCTTTCGGATATCTGCCTTGCCTGGATCAGGCATCAACCATTTCGGCGGTATGAATCGAATTATGGTCGAGAATGCAGACCACAGGGCGGTCAAATCGTTTGAGAAGGCGAGGTTCCAGGAAGAATCGGGAGATGAGTTAGCTGCACTAGGCGCAACGGCTGTCATCGCTACTTCAATGACCTCGCGGAAGGTAGGTGTAAAACGTTCGGCCTCCATTGGCGTGACATTGCAACGCGCCATTTGTAGGGTGGCCCAGGATCTGGTGCGCGCGTCATTGTCCAAGAGTAAGAGAAACAATCCGGGCGGAGGTACATCAGTGGGCCAATCATCGAATGTGCTAGTAGGCGCACAGGTATGCAGAACGTCAAGTATACGAGGGTCGCGTAGTATGTGGGTATTAGAGCATATGTGATATGTCAGCGCGTGCGGTGCATCCGATAGTGTACGTTGTTGCCCCGGGGCACTCTGAACGTTTATTTTCAAATCGGATAGTGCTTTCAGGATGGATTCCAATTCCCATTTCGAGAGGTGTTGAAGGAAATTCGACATGACATCGTCTTTGAATGCGCCAAAATACCTACAATTCACTTAAAAATACGAGATACCCGCAATAAGATAGAAGTACATACGTAGTTCGAGAGGTGTACTTCGCTTCATGATAGCCACGTACACATTCACAGCAACCACTCAAGCACCTCCGAAGGTGAGTCCTCCATGTTTCCACGCGCTTGCTGTTATACGCGTGCAACCGGATGAGGAAAATCGCGGCCTGTACGACAACCGGGTCAGCCTTGGAGCAGAACCAGTGGATTGGCCCATCCGCAGGGGTGTTCTTGCTTAGTAGAAACTCGTATATGCCTGACAGGACGCTCTCGGGAGCAGTTGCTGTATCTGCGGGATTGTCGCGAAGTTTCTCGAGTAGGGTTTTGACCTCATCGGTCGAGACAGCGGGTGGCATTAACTATATCTCTTGATCAGGTTAATAGAGAGACCTTGGAATCGATGTTAGACGGAACAGCCAGCGAACTTGGGAAGATGGAAGTGAGAATGAGAACGAGCGGCGCCGTCATTTATTGACGCGTTGTAAGATCGCGTTCAGAAACGTGACGAGTTAATGGGCGTGACATTAAGTATGTATGTCACGGCTCCGTTACAGTGTGACAGCACGCGACAACCACGTGTGACGCAACATCTCTAACTGAGTATGACGCACAGGCGAAATAACTTTCGATCGAAGTTACACCCCCTGGCAGCCAACTTCTTGGTTCCTCTCAGGCTTGACATTTTGTCCTCTCTTATCTTCTCTTTCTCAGCAACAGAGAATACGCCCGTAATGGATCCCGCTAATATTGAGGCCCTCAATCAGATGCTCGAACAAGAGGTCGAGCTCCGTGAAGTACAGTATACCTTATCTGAGACAAACCATAACAAGGCGACATATCTCTAATCGCTGGGAGCAGAAAATCAAGGATCAAGTGACTGAGTTTGACAAGAAAACAAGGACGATGTTGGGTCTGCTCAACAAGATACACTCTACACCAAGCGATGAATGTACGGGCAGCAGTGCCTCCGAATTTCCGTACAATTAACGAGTCTCGGATCACATCAGTGCCCCGCTTGCTCGATTCCGTGCGTCCGACACTGGATAGCTGCAAGGAGACCACTGCTGCGATTGCGGCCTTGGTCCCACCCAATCAATTCTGGAAATGGAAGGATATGTGGTCGATTTCCTTGCGAAACGCGGTATTCTCTGCGACCCTGATTGAATTCCTGACAAGTGGAACATTACTCCCACTCCCCGAAGTCAGTAAAATACTTGGCAGTAAGTCATCATGCGGAATTACTCTGTCATGCCGCTCCTCAGCACCTGTATGCACTGTCCAGTTCCTGAGGAATGGCAGGACAGATTCGCCCTCGCAACAGAGGACTATCTCCACGGTGTCATTTCGCTCGTTAACGAATTGGTACGTATGATAAGCCTACATATGGCTTTACTTCTCATGCCGCTGTCTGCTTTAGTCTCGTCTGGCTGTCAACTCCGTGACACTTGGAAATTACGAGCAACCCCTTCGTATCTCCACTTTTGTTAAGGATCTATTTGCTGGGTTTGCAATGGTATATATTGCACGACTGCTTGTTGATTCCACGCTCATTTCGGGTTGCCTCCAGCTCAATTTGAAGAACGACTCGTTGCGCCGCAGGTACGATAGCTTGAAGTACGACATCAAGAAGATCGAGGAGGGTACGTCTTGCGTTATGAGAATGCTTGTGCCAAGACCGGTTAGTCTTACAATTGACTATTCTAGTGGTCTATGATGTCTCGTTGAGAAAGCTTGCGCCGACAAGCTCCAAACACGCTCAAGCACAGTCCTCTTAGTGTAACTTCGATCGGCGACTTGAATTCTACTTTACCTGCCTGTATGTGTATCGATATGCAGTGCTGTAAAAGACCGATGAATTGAACAAATCATTTTTGAATACCGGTGTACACACACGAGTGTACACTGTTAGAGAACAGAAGAGAGACTATGTACATATTGCATAGTTTGTGTGGTGCAATGGAGAAATGTTGAGGATGAAGTTGTCTTGTTGTAACGTGAGATGATGCACTTTTGGTCTAAAACAACAGATCTATGACAAAAACCTGTATATGCTGATTTTTGTGTAGATGAATATGAAGCGAGTGCGATGAAAGGGAGTGGAAAGCACGACAGACATGAAGCGGGCATGAAGCGTATATACACAGCAAAAGCGATAGAGGGGAGGAAAAGCAAACCCGACGTCAACCATGAATGATCACAAGCACGCCTACGACTATGCCATATCGTGCTTCTTGAAGCTTGCGTTGTCGCTCTGGTTCTCGGCGCCGTCATCGTTGAAGGTCACGACGTCCCGGCTGACTTGCACTTCAGTCAACTGAACTGGTGGCTCGCGCTTCGCCCATTGCACTGTGCTCCGACCGCTGATTTGTTGGAGACCGCCCCCGCGCTATAGAAAGTCCAAGCCGTAAGCATCCCACCGTCGGTTAGTTTTACGGCCTTGATTTACGCACGGTGGTATCCATGTCGACGGACGAGGCAAGTTTCTCCCTGAGCTCGTTTCGGGCAAGGAGTGTGTCCAGCAAAGTCTGAGTGGATACAAAAGACCGTTAGTATCGCGCGCACATAATGGTGAAAAGCGGGGGTCCGGCGCCCGATTATAACAGCCACTTACGTTGGTGTAGATACGACCGATCGGAATGGCGAACATGCCGTACAAGTTAGTCTGGGGCAATGCAAGGAAGGTGATGAGGTCTGCAATGGAGAAGATTCCCGCAAAAAGACCGGTTTGGATGGCGCCTCGCATGAGACGGTACAGGACGTGGTCGGTCTTGCGGAAGCCTGTTCTCGAGTTCCAGAGGACGTAGATGAGGGTACCTAGAGCATGAAGCGGTTCAGGGACGTTACTGAAATACGGTGCGGGTAAAGACGTACCAGTAATAAGGAAGTCGCATGACACCTGCAGAGTGAGCCAACCAATGATGATGTTGTCCAAAATCTGTAGTTTGTCGAGTCTGCGTTGGATGAAGATATTAGCTATCGCATGTTGAAAGCTCACTGGCCACTCACTCTTGAAGGATCATGGCCCGGATACCAGTAATGATACCAAGGACGCATCCCGGGAGGGCAATGGCCAAAACAACACCGTAGAGGATCTTACTACCGGAAAGCCGGTAGATACTATGACCGATGAATTAGCCACATGCTTGCAAGTGATTTGGACGTGTGGGACGCACCGGTAGCCCAGGAACACCTGTGTCATCACTGCGGCCAGCGCTGTTGCGACTGGAGTGAACATATGCGGCCACAAACCAACTGAGGGAGGTCGTTAGAGAATGCACTGAGCATCGAGATAGCTGGAGGCTCACTAGCTAGGATTGCTGGATTGTCATAGTTGGTAACACTGATAACGCCCAGGCTTAGTATCATAGACTTTGACTTGGGGGGAAAGGGTAGCCACTCACCAGTATGCCCAAACCATCCACATGAGTCTAACAACGGGGCGTCAGTGGGATTCGCGGCTGACATAGAGACTGAAGACTCACGCCGCGCTATGGAACGTGTCCAGGATGAAGAGGAAGAGGATCATATACCTGGTATGCGTTCAGCAAATACGCCTACTACTATGACAAAACCGAGACGTACTTGATCGCTGGAGGATCATTGAATTCTATGGACAGTGTCAGGCCCAAGTCTGAGTAGGTTAGGTTAAAGTACTTACTGATGCGGTAGTATTTCGCGAACTGGAATGTGACCAACCCGTACAAGTACGTGTTGACTGTTACGCATACAGTGAGTCCCTATTGACAAATTCAAAATCAACGGCTGTGAACGCACACATCACACCAATCACGAATACGCCTGGACAGAATGATGATTAACATCACAACGGTGCATCCTGTATCTGTCTACTCACCGAGGGTGGCATCATACTGGCCCATGGTGTATATGGAAAGGAGGGAAGTGGACGAGGAGAAAGACGGAATGCTCTCGATATATAAGACAAGTCAGGGCGAGCGGGAGCGGCTACTTGTCGAGATCTGTCATAGATGGAAGATCTCGCAAGAATTGCTGGTTGAGCGACAACGCGAGAAGAAGCAACGTCCCTGAGAACATGCACCGACAGCGGTGAAAGGCAAAGCAGGGGGGACGATATGTACCCAAACCAGTATGGTTCGGATTCAAATCGTTACAATAACAGGGTTGTCACGACGCCCCCAGCCATCTGTAACTGTGGTCCGTTGTCAGAAGATTTCACGATCGGTTCCCCAGATGGATCAATTGTTCGGCTGGTTAACCCAGTTTGCCATGTCTCTCCTGCGCATCTCGGAAGCAAATTGTCAGACATGTGCCCCCTTTCGGGCCTCGGCCGTGAATGCGTCACGCCGAGCTTTGCGGGCTCTTGTTCGAACTTTGCTTGCGCAGTTCCCCCCTCCCCTTCCTCTGAATCTGCGCATTATTTTCGAGCTTGTAGTCCATGCTTGCGACTGGCGAGTTGCACAGAGCTGGACACCTGACAACACTAGCCGCTTCCACGGGTCAACGAAATTTTAGTGCGGGTTTGAGTAATGCATACATAAGGGGAGGTCTAGGGGCTCGGAGAACTTACCCAAAGCAGTGGTTGATGGAACGTCCACAAGGAAGCATTTCACAGCCGATCAACATCACATATACACAAACCTTTGCCGAGTCGGTCTTCTGCGATCGAGCGCCGCAAGCCTCAGCTTCCACTGAACACCAGGATGGTCAAAGTACTCTCCATATCATTGCCTCTGCCTGTCAACGTTTTCTACTCGCATCGCCTGGACGTAGAAAGAGCGTAGCATGATCCTGATGGCCGCAAGACTCGCCATTATTCGGGGCCATCAGCGAACACCGGCATGTCCCTCGTTCTTCCCACATGCGGTCATCGTTCAGCCGGCCTATCCCATGCTTCGAATATTCTGATTCGTCGTTGGAGACCACGTTACGCATTCAAATCTGTCATCGCTCAAGTGAACACCGTCTCAAGTGGTCTCAACACTTGGAATATGCCTTGTGGTACGCGATCATGAAGAGTTTATTGGAAACCTGCCACTTCTGTACGCGGTTGCCCTGAGCACTAGCGATTGAACTGAGAATCTTCTGTTGTAGCTTCTTCCTAGGAAACTTTGCATGACATGATTGGTCGGGCAGTTATGCAAACTGATTCAATTCATCTGGTCCTCGACACTGCTTCGCCTTTGCTCCCTCTTTTCTCAATCTTTTCTGGTTCGCACCGCCGGCTCCGTTTCCCTCTGGGCCTTCAGCTAAATCCGACGCGTTGTCTGGCCAGTGACGGGGGATAAGTTACAAGTACGCTCCGTTCACTTGCTCGTCTGCTCGAGTCCTCTGATGGAACTAAGCCTACATATTTCTGCAGCTGTCAACACCAGGACCATTGGCCATCGTACATGGTGTCTTGTGTACTTCTATCCGCTAGACACCCGTACTGACGGTAGTGCAGCTTTGACCTCAGTTCTGGAGCCGACCGGGCTAATGATAACTGTGGGTACCACTGACAGTTGCCATGGTCATATGGACGAAGAGGAGTCTCTACCTAGCCTGGCAACGATGAATATGATTCCTCCAAATTCCTCCGCTTCGCCAGCGGCCAGCGATTCGGATATCTTTGCACTAGTCCCCGCCCGCCGGGAACATGCTTAAGTTTAAAGGAAAGAGGGGTCTCAGCTCATATCGCCATGTCGTAGCTGTTCGTGATCCCAATCACGAACCTATTTCAACAAGACGTCGGTAGAAAGGTAGAAGGTGCGTATGTAGCTTTGGCACGCTTGTTCAATCTAACGGCCCCCGCTGTGGATATGCACATGAGGTAAGTATCTGCTGGTGTATATGTTGTATCGCTCCGTCCAACAGTCGATCAGATGGTGTTATATAGCGGACGTTTACCTTTGAATATTACGCTACCTTACTCTGTGATACAGGTTACCATGCACCAAATACCTGGTACGTACAGAGTACAGTATCAATGCGTTGACGCTTCTTGCAGATGCCCACAACCCCCGATAACACCCCACTGAACTCTCGTAAATCCGAACCTCGCGGTCCTCGCCTCACCAGGTACAACCTGATCTCCTTGGCGTGTACAGCATGCCCGTATCAAGCGGGGACTCTCTCATGGCGCTATCACGTCTTATTTGAAGAATAAACTTCTGCCTATGCATCTTAACGCGTCGCAAAGCCCGAGAAGAAGGCTGAAGAAGCTGTCCCAACTAGAACTCCAGAACTGTATTGAGCGACGAACCTCAATAGTTAGTCTCAAACGCCTGGCGTCCGCTAGAACCTGCTGTCTCGTGCTCGGCCGTTCTCTCGCAGCAGCCGCAGGGATGGGAGCAAGACGGTACACCAAAACCTACCTCAGCAGCGCTCTAGCGTCGAATGGAAGCGTTGTCGATCAACTGTACTGTCAAGATGCATGCCAGTCTCCTCCGGTGGTACGGAGTTGAGTATCCAACACCGTACTTCGTCTCCGTGGAAGTAGGTACCGAACATGCAAGAAGATTATTATGGTTGTGAAAGGGTAAGTGTTGATTTGCTGCCGAGCTAGCATTATTTGCGATAGCAAATCTTCACGGCCCCTCGTTTCGACCAAATCTTCCACCTTCGGGTTTTCATGCACCGGTTTCTGTGTCTACAAGGATTTTCGGAGATGTGCCAGGTATCGCTTGGTATCGCCGATAACTGATGAATGCTTCCAGTGGTGGTCTTCATCCATAAGAATAGATGCTCCTTGAGCGAAACATATTACCTCGGAGGGGAGGAAGTATGACGCGAGGTGTCCGAGGCCAATTCTGGCCACCCGAGTCCGGAGTCCCGACAAAAGCTACATAAGTCCGGGTTCCGACATTTGATTCTGGTGTTCACGCTGCCGCGTGCACTTCGTCAGGGGGAGCCCAACAGTACCAGTCAACTATCGTTCTGAAAAACCTCTGTTAGCAGAGCTATGAGCTATGCTCAACAGCCCACAGCGGAAGCAAATCGAGATCGGTATCCTGCGGCCAACCTGCGGCGGTCTTGCTCGAGACTAGTGTTGCCGGAAAGTTGACTAAAGCTGACTATAGTTGAGATAGGCGCTGACTATTACAGCTATAGTTCCGT
>JSYW01001850.1:0-15713 GCA_000787475.1 Lentinus polychrous
GGCATTTACATCCTCTTTGGTGGCAGCCTGGGTATCGGAAGATGGCGATGACGAAGCAGAGGAAGAGTCGACCTTGCCCTTGTTCGTCGCGCTAGTCGGTGTAACCACCTTGGGTGGTTTTGCAGAGTTGAAGTATCGGCCTCCTCCAGGTTTGGAGAAGACCGAGTACGCCCTCCGCGCCGCCGGAGGCGGGCGAATGAAGTACGATAACATGGACATGAGCGTAAGAACGCCCAGGTGTATCGTTCGTCGTCGTCGATGTCGTCGACCAGGAAGACAAGGAGGCTCTGGCCACGACCAGGCGCTTTTCTCAGTAGTCAGTCCCGATTAGGAAATCAAGTATGTTGGCGTGTTATTAGGATCGGACCAAAGGGAGACAAGTCGGGCTAATCTCGTGGAAGTGCTCGACAAGTGCCACAAGGGAGTCGTCAGTAAATGTCATCATGAGATTAGAAATAAATCAGTGTCGTGAATGGTCGTAAGCAACGATGCGATGAGAGTACACAATAGACAGATAGGCTACAAGTCCAAGTTGACTGTCCAATCCGAGGATTAAGCGGTAGTTCAATAGAGTGGAACCCAGTAGTAAGAATGCCAAAAGTGAAAGAGGCAACACCCAAGCTTTGAATCACGTCCGCGTCCTAGGGGATGACTTGCTCGCGTGCAAGTCCTTAATATCAAAGAATATGCTCAGCCCGAACGTGAGGCAAAGTAGACACGCCGCGGCGGTCGAGAGGTTATAGGCATCGCACCTGCAAAGTACCTTAAGCGTCAGGAAAGCTGGTCAGTGGCAAAAGCAAGTTACTCACCATCCCTCGAACGAACCGACCGGACACCGCTTGCCCATCAGAATTAGAACAAACTCGCCGCCCCAAAGAGCCATGCAGGCCATATCAGCCACCATACCCCACTTCAATAGCTTCCTGGCTCGCTTCCACCGCGCTTCCATAGCTAACCCCTCAAAGATACCTCTCCGTCTCTTTTGCCTGTGATGTCTATGTTTGCGGTGACCCGCTTGTGAAGACGTCGTGAACGAGCCTGGCATACCACCAAACTCCGATGGAGAAAAGCCTTCTTCGGAAGAGTCTTCCGGAGACGCATTGCCATGGAACATGGTTGGGTCGACAATCAAGGTTACTTGGACACCATCCGGACCAGGACCTCCCCCTTTCTTTCCGTTCTTTTTCCTCTTCCCCTTCTTGCCGCCAGGTGGCCCTTGAACGGGGAGAACCATCATACCTCCTGGTCCGGAACCATACGGGCTAGACAAGGAAGCAGCTTTGCGCGGTCCGCAACATGAGGGGTAGATGAGAGAAAAGTATGTGCAGAAAAGGAACGTAAGAACTGAGAGAACGTAGAGAATGTATGTCTGTGGTTTCCCTGCTGGCGGAGGTGGCGAGGGAAGTTTGATAATCTATGGTGCAAGGTTTATGAGCGCACTTCGATAATAACCCATCATTGGGAACTTCAGTAGACTTACGAGGGCAGCATATATGCTAGAACCGCCTGCGAGTAAAGCCAGCAATACTTGTAACCACCTAATGGCCAGCCGTTTCTTTGAGCCGTCAGTGATCAAGCGACCTTTCTTATCCACACTCCCTACTACCTCTTCCTCGTAATCCTTGACCTTACCCTTCCCACCGAATTCCCTCTGAAGCATCCGTACACGCTCCTCTTTGATGTCATCATCGATTGGAGGCTGGTTCTCCGGCGGGTCTGCACTCCACGGAAGGACGTCAACATCTCGGGGTGAACGAGACCCTTGGGAGGAAATATGAGGATACGAAGGCGGGGGAGAAGGAAACGTATTGAATGAAGGGTCAAAAGGGGGTGGTTTATGCGAGTCTCTTGAGCCATGATATAATGAGTTCGACGGCAAGAAGGGGTCATGCGGATCACTGGACGTTGCAGGACCCCTGGCAGGATCAATGTCTCTTCCATACCACCCTCTCGCAAAGGCAGGAAACTGCGCAATATCAATCTCCTGTGGAGGCTGGAAGCCGTGGTAGATTCCTTGTCGACCGATATCACCAGAATGGCCGGAATTAGACTGCTGCGGATGGGACGGCGCGGGGAGAGAGAACGGTCGTCTTAGAGGTGCATATGAACGCGATGGAGTAGAATCTGCATACGAGCTGGCTGTCGCGGCAGAGGTGAGCGGCGGAGTGGTGATCGAGTCGTGGCTCTCCATTGCAAATGATCGCATTTGTGGTGGAGACGGAGGGTATTGTCCATATGGGCGAATGGGTTGCGGTTGACCTAGCATAGGATTTGGCGTGAACCCAACAGCGTACTGGTGGGGGTTGTTGCGGTTCAAGGAATGAGCATAGTCTGCGAGATCAAGTGCCTCGACAGAAACATCGGATGCTTCTCGTCGTGCGTGGGCTGAGATACGGCTCTGTGGAATTGGATGGCTATCCAGGTCTGGATAACTGGATATTGCCCGAGATGGGAGTGGATCAAAAGCTTCTGGGGACCATGGCCTACGGAACTGTGAAGTCGGGGGAGGGGTATCCAGTCCTGCACGAGAATCTCGGTCGCTATGAGAATACATTCGGTCGTAAATAGTCGTTACAATTCGTGAGTTTCGTCAGTATCGATAGATATAGCACAGTATATAACCCTTATGATGAGTGCTCAGAGTGTTCGACGAGGAACAGTTTACCGCTGAGCACACTGCCGTTGAGGACAGCCGGACGCGAGGTTGTAGAGGGTCCGGATGAAGGCGTCGTGAACGGTGATCGAGGGAGACCCTTCGTGGGGACAGAAGCACACGTTCGTTGAATCACATGACCCCTTCGCGCATTTACTTAGTTCAATTTGAGCTGATAGCGCGTAGCGTTGTTTATATACCAAACCCATCAAGTATGGATTACTCCCTGGTAAGTAGTATACATATCATGTCGAGACATGTCGAACGAGGGCCCGACTTTCTCACCTTCACCCACCAAAACCGCAGAGACCACAGACCGCCATACATCGCGTTCTACTTTGTAATGAGTTGCTGGAACACATCCTACGCTGCCTGAAATTTCGCCGGGGCAGGTTAGCTGGTCTGGGCTCGCTTGCCTCCGTAGCATTGACTTGCAAGTCCATATCCTCACTGGCACTTGCAGTCCTTTGGGAGCAATTGTCGGGTGTCGAACCTGTGGCACATCTCTTTGAGCTCGAGAATGTCTCCGAAGGAGAGGTAAGTGTTGGATCCAGTTGACCACTTGACACGCTGATTAACAACGTTGGGCTGTCTATGGCAGTTGCCGCCAAAAATTCAAAGATATACGCAACTCGTCCGCTCCCTCTATGTAGCCATCGAGGAGACTACCCCCTTCTGGGATAACATCCGCTGTCCTTTGTTCCCTCGTCTGAAAACACTTTCCTTGGTTGCTCGTCCCGGGCAAGATATGCAACCATATATCAACTTCTTCGCCCCCACTCTGATGAAGTTCTGCTATCTCACGCTTCCACCCCTACAAATATCCTCGGAGGGAGGGGAGGATTTTGAGATATGCATCTCATCCCTTGTTGATGCTCTGCACGCCCTTAGGGACAATTGCCGAAGCCTTATTGTGTTCGAATTCACATGGTCGCAACCGAGGCCATGCAGAACTAAATTGGCACTGCCGATAGGAGATATAGTATCTGCCTTCACCGAGCTTCAAGTCCTTGATGTAATGGGCGTAACGATGTTCAATTCCCCAGGTCAACTCCGTGATCTCTCTTCCCTCGAACACCTACACGCATTGACCATTTATGACCCAGAGAGGACTAACGACTCACATAGTGAGACGATTTTCGACAGCATAGATGACGGGTTCCATACCCTCCAAACACTAGACCTGGGCGGTTCTCCCTCCTATCTTCTCGACTTTCTGCAAAAAGTACCCATATCCTTGGTCCGATCATTACGTGTTTCCACAAGCAGGGGCATTTTCTCCTGCCAGACACAAAAGACCATCTCCAACAGAATCGTTCGTTCGTGCGGCCGCTCATTGGAGAACCTCTCTATGTCGTTCGACAAGTTTTTCGTCGACAATTTCTCCATATTGCATACGCTGGACCTTGTGTCACTTCACGTCTACCCTGTTGATCCCTCCGAAATCACAGACGAGCTCTGCCGGGCCATGAGTGAATCATGGCCTCGCTTGCGTTCCCTGCATCTCATGCCCCAAAGGCCCCAAAACTCCACACCTCTCCTCGACCCTCCTTCAAGCATGGTGACCCTTCGTGGGCTTAGTTACTTTGCCACAAACTGTCCACATCTCAGGCACATCCACATAGAACTCAATGGGGCTGGCGACCATTGGCAAAGAGAAGCTCTGTCAATCGTACCGGCCAAACCAAATAAAGCGAAAGCCGTGCAATTGGACCTTAGGCGATCTCTAATCACCTCTCCTGACGCAGTTGTGACATATATACGCACGTGCTTCCCATCCATCGATGCCTTACGGTTTGATTGGCCTCTTCCTGGTCGCGAGCCAATTGCACCCACACTCTCCGTCAGGGTGAAGAACTGGAGGAAAGTATGCATCCGCATGTTCCCCAATGAAGAGCTAAGTCATTGGCGGATCGGCGTAGTGTGGGATGAGGATGGGAACCACAATCCGCCCAAACATGAAATGGACTAGACTCGCAAATTGAAGCGAGGGAAGAGATTGGAAGATATTGAAAGTGAGATTCATTCATCCAGGTTCAGATACTCTCAGCTGCCAGTGGACTTAGCTCTTGCACAGGTACACCCTCCCAGTATGAAGCTTCGGTATAAAGCAGTCGCGCACCAAACTTCATCGACTTCATCATATTTAAATATTGGTGTTATTGACAGAGCATGGACGGCAACCGGATTGGCCCTGACGGAACCTTTATCATCACTACCATCCCGCTTTCAAACTTGTTCTTTCGAGTTGTACCGTTGCTTCTCATCTCTCCCCAACATTAGAGCATTGATCTGTATCTGTATCCCAATGACAACTCGGAAAATATACGAGTACTGTATTCTCTGCATACCACTCCCAGTGCTTTAGGTATTGCGCCATCCATGAAGTTGATTCATATGGCACCCTTCTTGGATTGATCCAAATCGACTGAACGGCAGCGCCATGTTCATTATCTCTTACGACGACCGACATTCTCCCTCAACTGACCGACCACTATACTTAGTGAAGGTCATAGGATAGCTCACATCCCAATGAATGCAGATGCCGGTTCTTCCACTGACACAGCGATACTGGTCGCGAGGTTGAATACGATCGAGACGCCACCATACCACCTTACCTCACCGATCGCTACTGCCACTCGCCAAACCAGAAAGCAACTCCGAATCATACTTGTTTCTCCTCTATTCAATGAACCGAATGGTTCTAATCCGTCTCTGTCACGGACAGCGCAGTGGGACTGTGTACAGAGGTTACTCACATATGTTTACGTCCAAACGACGAAGGTCGCACAAGAGTTGGACAATATCCTGATGGACGTGGATGTCCTTCTTCTCGGAGCGGATAGACCATCCAGACAACCACTAGGAGATGCTCAGAGAATCTATCGAGGTATGTAGTTCTGTTCTCTGTTATTCCTCCAGATCTGGCGTTTACAGGTACCCAGTCCTTCCTCAGACTAAGGAGACCGACCTAGACGAACTATCATCGCACTATAACTTCGAACCTGTATGGTTGGAACCTAGCCCCCATGAAGCTAGTGAACCAGTTCCTCCGCCTCCAGTACCCCTCCATCCCACCGATCCCGGTCTACCACCCTTATTTCCCGTCACCGCCTTGGGAGGCACATTTGACCATTTGCATGCGGGCCACAAGATCCTTCTGAGCATGGCAGCATGGATTACAAGCGAGAAGCTCATTGTCGGCGTTACAGGTTGGTACACTCCGGTGCGACCTCTGCAGCGAGACTAAACGCACTTGCCAATAACACAGATGACGTACTGTTGAAGAACAAAGCAAACAAGCACGTCCTTGAACCTATCCAAACGCGTTGCGAACGTGTTCGCCAGTTCCTCGTGCTCTTCAATCCCAAACTAACCTATGACATCGTCGCAATCAACGACGTATACGGACCAACCGCTTGGGATCCGAATATACAAGCATTGGTGGTTAGCAGGGAAACCCTATCCGGCGGGAAGATGAGTACGTTTCTTTTCATTCGCACCATTATCTTCTACCCTGTCTCTGACGGACCCTTTTTTGCATATGGCAGTTGACGAAGTACGGGTTGAGAAGGACCTTCCTCCTCTTAAGACCTTCGTCATCGACGTTATCTCTTCCACTGAGGCATGTCTCGACGCCAGTGATGCTGAGGTTCTCAAGATGAGCAAGATGAGCAGCACGTTCATCCGAGAGTGGATCGTGAAGCATCAAGCGAAGGGTGCCCAGGACCAACAGTGACCCGTTTCCGTCTGGGATACGGTCGAGTCCAAGTTGAACGGAGTTCTGACTAAGTGCAAATGGGTAGAGTGACTCGGAGGTTGAGAGCATGTACGTTAGTAGCCCGATGAGTGTTCTTTTGTAGAAGAT
The DNA here is from genome assembly GCA_000787475.1 of Lentinus polychrous. Taxonomy (NCBI): domain Eukaryota; kingdom Fungi; phylum Basidiomycota; class Agaricomycetes; order Polyporales; family Polyporaceae; genus Lentinus; species Lentinus polychrous. Next base: position 6,522 of record JSYW01001850.1, read on the forward strand.
ACAAAGATAATTGTATTTCTTTTCCGTCATATGATTAGCCGGGGTATACGATGTGTGCTTGGAGAACCTCTCTTTTTGTTCACGATTCCAAAGGTAACCAAATTCCAGGATTGAGTGAAGTTCATACCCTCCAGAATTGGGAGATTATACAACGAGAATGGATCAGAGTAAAGAACAAGGGGGGACGCGAGCGGAAATAAGACAGGAGAGGGGAGGTTAACGTTGATATATGAGAGATGAAGACGCGGAGATGACCAAGGGAAGTCCAAGAAAAAGAAGAATCCCAGAAGAAAAACAAGAAGAAGCTAACGTAAAGTTTACAAGGCGAACGAAAAACAAACTGTATAATACCGGGGGGATATATCGAGAGAAGGCGACCACAGAGAGATTCGGGGGGCAAGGAGTGATGTGCTGAGTCGGGATTAGCGATAAGTACGCTATAAGAGGGGCAGATAGGATGTGGAGGGGATCGAGGATAGGTGTGTGGAGGGGTTATGTGTGTGAAGGAAGCATAACGAAAAAGTAATGAGTTCGGTTTTGCAGACCGCCTAAGATGAAGTCCAGAAGATTGCATGCTACGACTAGTAATACACGAATTGCGGAGATGCAAGGAAAGAAACTTCGAAGCAGTCCGATTAATATGAAATGAGAATGATTCATCCAAATGTTCGAAAGAGAATTGAGAAGTTCGAAAAGGCAGAAATTACCGTTGATGATGATCCTGGGTATGCGTGTAGTGTATAGGGTGTGTACGTGGGCGTAGGCATCGTCCAGGTCGGTCCAGAGAAAATCATATGATAGCATGAATATCTCTGTTGCCTTCATGTCTCAAGTGCGTTTTGCGTGGCCACGAGTCATCGCAATTCACTTTCTCCACCACCACCACCATTCACGTTGAGGCTAGCAAGATCGATGAACCTCGTCGTTCTCTTCATCGCCCTGGCAATGCTACTGTCTCTTCTATCATCTCCCAGTCTCCTCTCTAACCCCTCCAATCGGTCCAAAGGGTCCTCTTCTTCAATGTCATCTTGTTCCATAGCCGTTTGTGCATGTTTCTCGCAGAGCATGCGACCATCCAATTCCCAATATTCCACCAATCGTTCCTTGCAACCCTTGGCTTCGCACAGGAAATGGTCGGGATGGTACTTGTCGCCCGAATGAGAGACTGCACAGGGTCCTTCGATAGGCTGGCCGCAGGTAGCAGCAGCACATAGAGAACCATTGGCTTCGTGATAATGGTACGCGCAAAACGGTTTGCCGTCAAACACGTAGAACGACTTGTCCGGGAATGGTTTCTAGATACGTCAACTGGTGAGTATCCTTGAAAGAAGGGCAAGGGCTCGAGACGTACATGACACGTATGGCAACTGAAGCACTCCCTATGGTATTTGCCCTTGAGCTGACCATCCGAAGAGGAAACAGCCTGCTTCTCAATAGTCTTATCGCATCGTCGGCACTATAGTACACCAAGACAGCTGTCAACCAACCACGCAAATCAATGAAGAAAAACCCGAAACCCGTGCGTACCTTGGGCAGATACATGTTCTTCCAGCACCGATCGCAAAGGACACTACCGCCATCCATCTGAATCCACCTGCCATCATCAATTTGCTTGTCGCATTTGACACAGACTCTGATCTTCGGTGCCCGCTTCTTTGCCAGTCCATGTCTGATCGAGTCCGGTCGACCGGCACCAAGAGTGGGACTCGTATGGGACCGAGTAGGCAGTTTGGGTGGCTTGCTATCCCTATGTGACTCTCCCAAAGCGAGCAAAGCAGGGCTTGATGTAGATGTGACTGTAGGAGAAGTAGCCTCTTCTTCGAAGAGCGTTTCCATGGCTCGATCGAGGGCCCCGGTCGACTTGGCCGTCGTGCGAAGCGTGTAGGAAGAAGTGGTAGTAGAAGTCGAGAGACTACGCATGGGAGGTCTGGGAGAAGCTGTAGATTCGGTGTAGTTGGATTCGGATCCTTCGGACATCGAAGGGAATCGGACTTTGTTCGTATCTCCAGCAGATTTGGGCACGGGAGGCACCTCTGCGCGTGCCATGATACTAGCTATGGAAGGTCGCCTCACAGCAGCAGGGGCAGAAGCGGGAGGCTTTTCGCTTTCGTCGTCAGAGGAGTCCGCGTAAGCGAGACCACCGTAGCTAGATTCAGAGCTGGGGGACATCGGAGAAGCTGGGGAAGACTCGTTCTTCGCTATCGGAGTGACGTCGACGGGAGGGTGCATGTTCTTGAACTTTTCAAAGAATGGAAGTCGAACGGGAGTGGTGGGGGCAACGGGGGGATCCTTTGACACTTCCGGAGCAGGGGATATGACGCGATCACCTTGGATGAATGGACGACCAGACATAGTCGGTGATGGCGTGCGGGACGCAACGGCAGGCAGAGTTGGGGTAGTACTTGCTCTGCCAGACTCTCTACTCGGAGATGGCAACGTAGCTGATAGAGGCGAATGAGGCGAATGCGAAGAGGCAGAATTAGGAGAGAGGGGAGGGGTATTGCCTGAAAGTAAGATATGATCAACAGGATGTTGCTCGGTGGAATCATACACAATGCCTACCGTAGTTAACGGCGGAGGAAATGTCCAAGAATCTGGGGGCGTTCGGGCGTCGTCCGTCCATACCTTGTACAGCATCTACGTTAGGGAACGGAGAGGGAGCGTGCGTCCCAATATTCAGGGCATTGGTCATAGTGTTAGCCATCATAGCAGCGCGAGCAGCAGCCGCAAAACCGCGGCGTCCTACACCGGCCATACCAGCTTCACCTCCTGATTTCGTGTCAATGTCTGACGGAGGTGGGTATCCCACGGGCATAGGCGAGCCAGGAGTACTCAGGGGTGGTGAGATCATTGGTACTGGGCTCCTGGCCATCTCCTGAGGACCGGGCGAGCGCATCCCTGCTGCTGGATTAGGAGATGGCTGCCGTCCAGTGGAATAAATCAGGTCGGGGCCCATCTGTGGTGGCCCCGCATTCGTCGCAGCTCGAGGACGCACGGTGGGAGGAGACAATGGGCCGTTGCTAGGCGGAGGAGGAACATAAGGAGTTGGACTGGACTGTAAAGGCTGCCGCGCTACACCAAACGCGGACCGCGTGCTTGCATTAGACGGAGCTCGGGCACGCAAGCCGGCAGGATTGGGCTGAGGGGGTTGAGGGAGAGAATTGGCAGAAAGAGGGGAAGGTACATGAGAAGATGAAGACGAAGTTCGACTTGACATGGAAGTCCCGGAACGCATGGACATTGTCGTTTGGCGAATTGCCTGTGGAGACTCTGTTCTCGGGATTTCAGGCGAGCCAGGATGAGAGGGGAATGCCACCTTGCCCGCATCCGGAGAACGAGCACTGTTTGAGGGCGTTGGTATACGATCGGGTCGACTCGATACAGTCAATGTAGACGCATTTGATGGTGCGCGCGTCCGCAAAGGCCGCGTTGGCGGAGGACTCTGGAGAGATGGAGCCGGGCTGTTGATCCTAAGCGGGCTTGGTTGGCGCGGGGGCGCGGGAGATGAGAGAGAAGATCCCTGTACTGGCGGTGTTTGCGAACGAGTGATCACATTCTGGTATTTTTGGGACATGAACGAAGGTGTGGCAGAGCGCGGTGACAGAGGGGGCTTTGGGAGTGGGGGTACGGGAGCGCAGACATGGTCGCCTAGTTCTGAGATGGGTACGGGCTGGTTGCAGCTCGAACACTTGACCGTTGGCAGGATCTGCGAGATACGCTCAGAGGCGGGGGCAGCAGCGGTGAGCGTCGACATAACGAATGTGGGGGTTTAAGGAGCGGAATGCTGGCGGGTGTGTCGTCGACGGACGCGTCCAGTACGGCCAGCGTGTGGGGGTATGGAGGAAAGAGAGATTAGCAGCCTAAGCGGGTAGTATACGATAATACGCTCTATGTGGAAAAAACAGAAAACATAATCAGTCGGTCAGTCAAAGCCAGCAACAGAACATCAGACGGGCGTCTACCAACAAAATAACCGAACGTTGGTCGCAGTCCCGCTTAACAGACTCTGCCACGCGGTTATCAGCCTCTGCCACACCAAAATATCTTTCCTTCTCACCTTGCAAGACATGCATTCATCGCAGTTCGTCAACAAGATAGGTGCGGTCGCATACCTTGCAGTTGCATTCCAAGCTGCCCATGAACGACTGAACCAAATCAGGAGAAGCAACACGGGATCAAATGAGGACTAGTCTCTTCAGGCTGGTCATGGGAGTTCCTCCCATCAGCACTCGACGAATCAGACTCGGCCTCACGCTTCCGTTCGCGATAACACCGGCACTGCTTGGACGCAAGTCCCATTCGAATCCCTAGACTCTTTACGCAACAGTGACGACGGTCGACGGGAACGGGAACGCGTTCACTTTGGGCGAGTGTGTCTACCAGGACTGCTCGTGTTTTCCAGTGTATCTCTCAGAGCGGTGCTGGACACGAGACGCATGGAGATCCACTGCACACACGGTTTTTGTATATCTGCTCATGATTCGCATCAAGTGGGAGAAATGCAAACGGTGAGACATACATCCCTCGCTCGTGCGATCGCGCGAACAATGATGCTGGTCGGAATACACGCCCGAGAGAGCTCTCTTCGAAACTGTCCCGCCGGTCTGTGTTCCCCCGCACAGACGATGTCATAGGGCAGAAGCATTATAGATTTGCGCGGGAAAAAAAAGGATAAACGTGAAGAATGCCCAGAGGAGTGCCCGAGCAAGCCAATGGCGCACATGCACACGGCCAGAATTCAAACAACCTCCGAGGTCTACTCTCTTCTTCGGATCTAATGAGAAATCCACCTGGACGACCTACGACCCAAGCAGCATTGACGTCTGCCGACTCCCGAAACCTTGTGTATGACAGCTGAAACTATGTATTGGGCGATCATATCACGTCCAAGAACGTCCATGTGGGACCGGATCGCGGTGTTCAATGTCGCCAAGATGCCATGCCATATGTTCTGCAGTTGTTGACGACGAACGCTTTGATGTATGATGCCTACACCAATCTCCTTGGATCACGACAAGTGCAATGCACGTTCTCATCAAGCATCATTCTTCGTTGCAATTCGTCTCAACGCGACGACGACGACCGGATCCCGACGTCGCGTCATGGTATACGGTACGTGCACGTGCACGTCTGTCTGTATTGTAACATTGTAACAGTAACATGAGGGATGCTGTTACAACTGATTGTAAACGTTAGCGGAAGGGGAACTGTCATATCTAATTCGACAGGAATAAACGCGTTTAACGCACCGACTCGCCAACGTGTAGCATATGTCAACGCGTGTCATTGTCACAAAGCCTCCAAGACGTTCGCCCGCTGTAAAGATTTCCACAGTCTCCAAGTTGTCATCCTTACCGTGGCACGCGTACGAGTCCGGTCTTCAGCTTCAACAACAAGAAAAAGCGATCACCAGGAGTATTCTGGCTACATAGCAAACTGTAACCTGAGCTGTACCGACGATCGAACAGAAACAGGAAGATTCGACAACTTGTATAGGGCAAGGCACCAACGCACCAACGTGTGTATCGTTGCGAGACGGTACCCGGTTGGTTCAGAATTGGTCCAAAGAACGGGCTCCAGGCGGCATCTGGCCGCCCCTCGATCGCCCCCGACGGTTACATCTGCGCCGATCGAGATCCCAATGTGGGCGTCAGTGTTCCTCTCGTGTCGCCTGAGTTACACCCGAGTTACTACTTATCCTACCGACCGCTTATCGAACTCCACCAAATCGGCGATTGCGAGAATGATACTGAACGTCGGCGCGACGATCATACTGTATGATCGAAGACATCCACAGATCTAAGGAAGGGTAGGGGTTGCGGTACTATTCAAACATATGTGTGAGAGGGAAAAAGCTTGTAAACCAGGCTACTTAAACTTGGATAATCATCGACAACATTTTGGACAGAGAGAGCTACTAGATGGGGCTGCTATACGACAACTGAATCGAATTGCAAACGGGGATATAAGAAAGAAAGGCAACAAGAACGTACGGGAACAAAGAAGGGACAGAAAAAAGAAGAGAAAGCTTTCAGACAGTAGTACTCAAGTGAGAAACAAGGAACATATACCACACACAAAGTCTGGTCAAGAGGGCAGGGCAGGGAAGGGAAGGGAGAATGCGACGTAAACGACTAGTGAGGGATCTCTATGATTATAGGTAATACCAGTGGAATATACGGATGAGAGAGAACCACAAAACAAAAACAGAAAACGCGTGATTGGGAAATCTCTTGGTACATCATCATAACTCTTGCCAGCTCCCCCCCTCCATCCCTCATCCGGTCGCACCCGAATACTGGGAATATTGACCTGGGTGACTTTGCTGCTGCTGCTGCGCCTGCGAGTGCTGAGAACCTGAACCTGATGGCTGCGGTTGAGCGGCAACAGTGGGCGATTGATGCTGGGCTTGGGCTTGCTGTTGCTGACTTTGTTGATAGCCCGCGAGATTCGATCCGCCAAAACGGGAAAAGAACGAATCCCATTGGGCTATTGAAACAAAAGGGTTTTGATTAGCTTTTCACCCGCCCTCAGGGATCCCCATGTCACGGCAAAACGGGGTACGTACAGTAATCATACAAGTTAGCCGGAATACTGCCGAAGAACCCCGGATCGGCGACTTGGAATTGTTGAACGGAATCTGCCCCCTGAGGATAATCCAGCATGTTCAATATTTGAACATTCTCCGGAGCACCCGCAACAGCGGTATTCATGGCAGGATTCACATTCTGATAGTTACTGCTCATGTGCGAGAGATTGACCATGGAGGACGACGACGACGACGAAGCAGCTGGCGGTCGGTTCGGATTCTCTGCGCGCGAAGAGGAGGAAGCGGAAGCGGAGGACGACGGCCAGTTCCAACCAGAGCGAGAGCCAGCGGCGGTGTCAGAGGTAGCAGAAGACATCGGAATGTCGTCGTTATTTGTTGTTCGAACATGAGATATGGCTGCGGCTCTCGCCTCACCTTCTGTGATGATCGTTCCTTCAGGCAACTCTCGCACAAGCTCCTCGCTGGGCTTCTCGCGAGCAACGAACACGCCACCACCGGGGCGACTGGGATCTTTCGTGAAGATCAAGCCGCCCGTCGCTGGTTTCCCTTTCACTCCGCTGGTGGGATTCAAAGGGGGCGGTTCAAGTGGTTGCTGCGGTCCCTGCGTTGCTTCAAAGAGCAAGGCAATGATTTCGGCGGTCTGCATAGGATGGAAAAGGATTCATGTCAGCGGAGGATTGGAGGAACCAAGCAGAGGTAGACCAGCCTTTCGTCGTGCCGACATGTGATCAGGCGAAAGTGATGCCTCCCACTTCCGGACGCAGTCCCGGAGCTTTTTCAGCTTAGCTTGAGCATCCGGATCGCGTCGGCGCGCCCATGTATGGTACTGGGTTACGGCGTAAGCTGAATTCAACCATTGAGTATAAAGCGGGTGCAAACCTGGACTAGTGCACATGATGTCGCACAATACGCAACTAATAGCCAGCAGTCATAGACACGGTCGTTGGCATCGAGCCAGTCGATAGCGTCGGATGTCATTTGCACGAGTTCCGTCCACCTTTCTACCGTCAGGCAGAACTTGAGATGTGCCGGACACGAATATGATATCCGCATGAACACACGCCAGAATAGCATGTTCACCGACGCATAGAACATAAACAGCAATCCTGATAAATACCGTAAGCAACTTCCTTCTCCTCGACGCGGCAACAACTGCCGACACGGCGCGGCTCAACAACGGAAGAGAGGGAAAGAATTGGAAAGAGGGAGGAAAGAACGTACCCGCGTTTCTGGGGGATTCTGGGCCACGGAACTGGAGCTCATCGGGGAGGTTCTTCTTCCAAGTCTCCAGATCGCGCAGAATAGTGTAAAGCACCTCGTCATTGGTTACATTCAAGCCGGCGGGTCTGCCGAAGGCCATCATCCTGTAAGTCGCCGAATAGATCATGCCGAAAGCTATCCCGGACGTACGTATATATGGCCTTCTGCACTCGGCCCAAAATCACACTCAGCCGTACGAGCTCGTCTATGTACGCGTCGTGAGGGTCACCCGAAGATGGCAGTCGAGCGTCGCAATCCTGCACATCTATCATGTGTGGATGTCCATACGTGACACTTATCCTATTTCGATTCGTTCAGCACAAGCTTGGTTCCCCAGGAAAGTGTGTGTACTATTGTACTCTGTTGAGTATACTCACCATCGATCGCTTATGACGCAGATTCCCCATAAGCGACGTCGAAGCTCAATGTTTTGTTTGACCGCTTCAGCGCGGTGCAAACCAAGGTCTTGCGCCTGAAATGAAGCATCTGTGTTCAACAATACATCTGGGGACATGGTGCGACTCGTTACAAACCATTCGAATGGCCGTTCCCAGGCGGATCCACAACGCCGATAGAGCATTGGGGACGGACTGAGAATGGCAATCACCAGACATAGCCAAAATCAACAGTGTCTGTACGTTCACGATGGATGCCGTCGAAAGGACATCCTCCGCTTTGATCAGACTGTTGACCGCGTATCGAATCGAGTCGAAAACGGCCTGAGGGACCTCCCTCCGAGTGGCAGCAATCAGACACATCGAGTACAGGAGGACAGCGGGCGGGGGGTTCTGAGCAAGGAATTCCTCCCGCTTTACAACCGGTAACAGAGGCGCAATCTCTGTAAAGTATGCGTTCAGCAGTTTCTCAACTACCTCACGTTCAATACGCAGATCGACAGGTTTCGGTAGGGAGAGCTGCAGCTCCCCCTTTTGCGGCTCATTCACCTGGATGACCCCGTCTACATTGGCGCTGACGTCCCAAGTGTGGTGGTATCGCATGTCGTAGGTTTCATACGTCCGTGAGGATATCATCGCTGATGAATGAAGCAGATATGCAGCAGAAGTGGGCCCTGTAGATCAATGCATGTTGATTTACTGAGAAGAGATCGGTCGGGTCCCTACTCACCAATTACCTTCACTTCGCCATTCTTTGCCTGCTCGATGTGAGGCGAGAGGGTGCTGCGTTCGACTTCCTTTTCTTTTTCCGCGGTGGCAGCGGCCTGTTCCTCCTCTACCTTCTTCTTTTTGAATCGCGTCTCTGTGATGGGTAAGAAGAAGGTGCATTCGAAACCATACTGGTTACAATGCTGGCATTTCGGCGGGTCGGTCTCCGGCAGGATGTCGCACCTGGGTACACCGAGAGAGGAGAGGTAAGACGGAAGA
>JSYW01001860.1:0-32030 GCA_000787475.1 Lentinus polychrous
CTTTGCACTTGTGGGCGCCCATTTGTATCATTGCTTACATAAGCATCCCAATGCGCGACAACGAGCAGTGCAACGCCGCCGCCAACAAGCACCTCAACATCCTCCACCATTAATCCTCTCGACACCGACCACGCAGGTAGCTATGCCCATCAAATATCTGGACAGTAAGTATAACTGGACTAAGAGGATAGCCTACCGAAAGAAACTGAAGGAATTGTCTTGCAGACTATCTCGCCGAACGCAAGCACCTGCAGATACACTCGCTTTCCTTTCTCTCCGATTCGCGTCTTGGTATCGATGCCTGCTACTATTTGAACCAGCTCACGGAGAATCCTCCGTCACGTGAACCTCTTTTGGCCGCTACGGGTGGTCTTCCTCTCGCATTGACCTCGCGCATCGAGTCTGACCTTCGTGCGCTCGAAAAACTTCGCATCAAGCCTGTGTTTGTCTTCTCTGGACTCCAGCCGAACCGTCGCTGGAAGCAGTACCAGCAACAGCAGATCCACGAACAAAATGAGGCCATGAGGGATCGGCGGGAGGCGTGGTCCAAGTATGAGGCGGGTCAAGAGGAAGCTGCTACGAAACTCTTCGAGGGACGAAGCGGGTTACATCATTGGGATTTGTGGAAGATGGTCTTGCGTATCTTCAGGCATCGTAATGTGGAATTCATCGTTGCGCCGTATGTTGCATGGGCACAAGTACGTCTCTTCAATCGCTGTGGTTTGGCGCGTCTACATGACCTGGTCAGCGTTACTCACAAACGGATAACACGCGTCTATAGCTCATTTACCTGCAACGACACCCCAAGGGCTATATCCACGCTATTTACGGTCCGACCGATACTTTGCTCTACCATGGCGTAGACAAGGTCATCACTTCACTGGACCTCACATCCAATAGCCCGTCCTTCACTCATGTCTCCAAGCGTTCCATTCTGAGCGATCTTGGGCTCACTGAAGACCAATTCCTGGATGTTGGAATTCTTCTCGGTTTCGACTACTCGCAAACGTTCCCACCTTCTATTCACGAGCAAGCTCTGAAGGCCACCGTGGATATGGTGAAGTACTACAAGACAGGACACGCCGCTGTATCCGCCTTTGCAGAGCAACCGCAGATAAAGAGCATTCAGTACCACGAACAGTTCGCACGGACGCGATGCATGATAAAATATTCCCTTATCCTCTCTTCCGACGGAGTCGTGCTCCCCCTTCCCCTCGCCAGCCCCAACCCGCCGGCTCCTCACGGACACGGAAACCACCATCCGCATCACCCTACGGCAGGTGATGTTCCAAGTGACCTTCACGAGATCTTCACGCACCGTCTGCCGGACGAAGTCTATTTCTATCTCTCGCGGGGTCTTCTTGGTCCTCAAGCACTCGTATGGCTTACCTCTGGGCAGATTATTGAGAACCCACCGTTGGACAACGGTGAGACCAACGAATACAAGCGGTTTGTCAAAGAGGTTATTACGGAAGGCCAGACTGGTCCAAGGGCTACCGCTCTTGCATTGATCTCTAGCATATCGCATTCGTATTGGAAGGGAAGACCGGTCACGGCTCATTTCTGGTTTGAACCAGGGAACCCGACGAAGCCTATTACACATAACACTCCTCAGATTGTCCAGCTGACGGAGCGCGTTTCGGGATGGACAGTTCCTTATGCGATTGTAGAGGAAGAGCTGAGGAGACAGAACGTGAGTGTGCACTTTCCCTCTTTTGCCGCCCTTCCCGCATAATCGCAGTTCAATCTCTCTCTCTTCGCTTTCACATTTGATACGGGAAATGCTGATCGGTGGTTTGCTTCTTATGCCTAACCATGGCTTTCTTGCCTCTTATGGACACAACCGAACTCACACTAGTCTTCAACTATCGACTTTGCGTTGTGTCTCGGAGCGACTGCGTCTGAGAAGCTCGCTGCTCGGACGAAGATCAAAGGCGGTTCGTCAGTTATGCAGGACAAATATACCTTGGAAAAGAAGGACGAGGTAGTGGCCAATGTCATTTGGCGCTTCTTGGAATTGCGGGGGTACGTTTGAATTCATGCCTTATGTTTTCCCTTCCTGCCAAAGCATGAGAAACTGACAATAACTTGGCATGTTCTCGCCCCCCTTCCGTCCTCGTTCAAACTACGTTCGTTTCACGCCTGGTCGTTATCTTCGCACATCCCCTTGTTTTGGTTTTCACCACCATTCTTGCGGTCTCGCCTCGCTCTGGCCATCGGGGACGAATGTCGATCGAACTCTCCTCCCCTCACCGCTCGTTCGGCGACACTAACACAGATTCCTAGTGAACACGCATGTTCATTCGCCCTTGGCTAGGGCCATGTATGTGGCTATCCGAACTGCGCGTGTGAACGACAAGTTCCAAGACTCGCTTTATTTGTTCCTGGAACTTGTGCGGGCAGGTGTTATGCACGGCCACCTTTGGTCTGGCCGCGCATTTTCTGGAGGACCGTCGTTCGGAACCGGTGAGTCGATCTCTGGGTTTTATTGAACTTATCTCGTGGGTTTGATTGGCGTTCCCACGGATGCGCCTCCACCGACCGCGCGGGCGGCGGTGTGCGTCCCTGGTGCCCTTTGTGCGAACAACGTTTCAAGTGGGTATCCGAGACGGTTCAATGCTGATGGAATTGTCTGTTGTATAGATGACGAAAAGTCGTGCATGCTGTTGGTGATGCGTGTTCTGAGCATCGTTCCGCTAAGCTTCAAGGTAAAGTTGATTTCGAATCTATTCCACCTTTGTTCTTCCTCCTCGAGGCATGCCAGTGGATCAGAAAGCATGCCCTTGCTCTATCGATGCCGGGTCGGTCATCAGCCTCGGATGGGACGTAGCGATTACCTTTTGCTGTCCAATGCTTTCTTCGTTTCTCATCGTCTAGCGTTGCCGTTCATTGATTGTTTCTTTATCGGATGAACGGCCGCGCTTAACGATGTTCAATTTTTTGGTTGTGGCGACGCACCCTACTGCCCTGCCCATTGAACGGATTTGGTTCGCTAACGCATCCTATCTTTAGCCGCAACCATGGTCCGCGCCATTGTCACGAGAGTTGCTCGTGTTCAACTCGTTCGTCCGTTCGCTCACACGGGCCTTGCGTACCCTGCTCGAAGTCACGTCGCTCAACCTGCTCCTCCGTCATGAGGCGCGGCAGAATCGGGAAGATTTGCTCGATATCAACCTGTCCCTTCCATTCCAATCGGAAGTGAACACTGGCTTCGGTGTCTTGGCCAAGGTGTACTTGGATGCCCTGACACATATCAATGGCGGGCAGCGTGTGCGTGACCCGAACGCAGAGGGAGTGAAGGAGGCGAAGCAAATGGCCCTCGACATTTGCGAAGAAACGTTCCCCGGCGTAAAGTCCCCCAAGGCCGAAGTCGAACGAGGGTTCCGGTTCTGGGATGTGGTAAGCACCGTGTCTATTTTCAATCGCCCAACGCAGGATTTGTGTTCTCCTTCCTGCGTTGGTTCTCTGCCTGTCAAAGAAGAAGAGATGGTTTGCTAACCAAGCTGTGTGTTCTGTCCTCTGTCTTTCCAGGCGCTGACTGCCATGCGGCAACTGCATTCTGAAGGCGCTGTTCTGCGTGAGTTGATTGAGCAGTTTGAGGCAGCAGAGGCTTGGTTGGCTCCGATGAGACCGTGAGGGAGTGTGCTAAGCTCTTTCAAATTTTTATTGATCTCTCGCTGGGGGTCTGTCGGTTTGCGTTGCACAGGGCTCTGACGTATCTGTTGTATGTGTGTCGTGTGTTGTGCTTGTGTGTGTTGTTTTTTCTCTCTGCGGCTGCGGCGCAAGCGTGGGTGCGCTGTGCGAGGGTCGGTGCAATACATGCATGATGTCGAGGAACAAGAGAGCGGTACATGCTACATGGACAGTAAGCTACAAGGATGCTACGTATGACGGGGTCAACGCGGGGGAGAGGTGCGGGGAAATAGGAAGAGGGGAGAGGCCGGGCAACAGAAGGGAGGACGATGGGAAGGGCGTCGAGGGCGAGCGTTTGGGCCAGGAGTTGGCATGAGAAAGAGTACCGGAGACGATTCCCACCAAGATTGAATTGAGAGGCCTGAGAGAAACACGTGTGTCCCGAGCCGCTGCATCTCCGCCCGAATGGCCAAAACTAAAACGTTGCCAAGCGCCGGAGTCGCCCGAAAATGGCAGGGACCGGGAGGGTGTCCGCTTATGGGGGCCATCGCCATCGCCCATCGCGATTCGCCCATCTGGGATCTGAGATCATCCGAGAGTTCGGTTGCAGGCGCCGGATGCCGATCGTGGTGGACAGAGGCCGCAGGCGCCGGGCTGAGAGCAGTCAAGGAAGCGGACGCTGCTCTCTTGTCCTTTCCAGCCAAGATCGGCCCCAGATCCCACCTGGAAAGGCTGCTATTAAAGAATGCGTCCACTCGTCCCTTGACAGCCCATATCCCTCCCTCCGCCACTCCCTCCCGTCCCGCCGCCGTCTGTCGTCCAATCCGGCCTTGTCTCCCCCGCCCCCGGCCACCGACAAGCACACCATGCCCGGCCCCGCCGCCGTCTCCCCGCCCCTCGAGGTCATTGCCCTCGAAGAAGTGCCCCCGCCACCGCGCGACCCCCACCGATCCACAGCGAGCTACTGCAGCTCCGTCCCCTCGTCCTCGTCCTCGGCCTACTCCGACTCCGACTCCGAGGCCGAGGCCGAGGCCGAGGCCGACGAGGTCGACAGCGAGACCTCCTCCGAAGACGAGTCCGAGTGCTCGTCCTACTGTTCCTCCGACGAGGGCGACATGCTCGAACGGAACTACACGTTCTGTGACGACACCTATGGCACCAGGCTCGACCGTGTCCTTGCCTGGCGCGAAAACTTTGCAAAGGCCATGGGCCTGCTCCCCGAGGATCACCAGGATGGTCAGTCCCGCTCTGCTTCCATTCTCTAACAAAGTTTCATTTGGCCGTCCAATATAGCCCAGCACCTGCTATCGTCCCATCATGCGCCACATCCTGTGAAGCGCAAGTTCGAGTACGAAGACGTCTTTGATGACTCTGTGAGTGCGCAGTGCGCACCCTCCCTTACGCTTGTTTCTCACATCTCTCATTACGTAGGCTTCTTCCTCCTCGAAACGCTCTCGCTCCACGTCCCCTGAGCCCCCATCGTTCCCAGTCCGACGCCCCCACTCCACCGTCCCCCAGAGGCGGCTGAGCGCGCACTCGTGCCCCGCCTGCGACGAGGGCTTCAACACAAAGCAGGGTCTGCAGTCACACGGCCGCAACGACGCCTGCCGCGTCGCGGTCATGTACGGCCTCGAAGCATCCTCGTCTCCGAACCTTAGCCTCTGAGCGTTCCCACGAAAAATAGTCCCTCTGCTTTTCCTCATCATCTCTCGCACCCCCATCGCATCGCTCATACCCCCTGAACACTGTCTGCAACATCACGTTTCCTGTATCGACCACCAAGCATTTCAACCCGCTAGAGTATCGCCTTCATCACTAGTACTCCCCCTTTCACCTTCGCACCGTTTCCCTAGCATACTCACACTCACGCCACAACCTGCTTCCCCGCCTTCCTGCTATGCTATCCACCTGCGTAATCGTCCCCCCTCAATGGTCTTCGCTCCCCCACCCGTTCTTCGTTGACCCCGCTGACTAACACTTTCGACGTTCGTCTTCAAGCTGTATCCCATATCATTATTCCCTTTCTTTTTACCTCTTTTGTTTTTTTACCACTCGTGACAACCACTACAGTACCTGTATTGTTTTCAAATAGTCCCCCCCTTTCGATGTTTTTTCTTCCGCCAGCGCACTTGGTTGTGTCCAACCACATTGCATGCGAACAAGGTTATATCTTATATCTCTCTCACAAACGTACAACATAGTTTTCCATTCGCCTCCGACTCCGACGGGCACACTTCTTCACCAGGAGTTTGACCGGAGAGAGGAAGCCACCTAATGAACGGAATATTCTCATTCCTTATATCGCTCCCCGTCCGATATTCGACCGTTCGACCATGGCTTCTGCCCGCGGTGAGAAATGCACAATCAAGAAAATCAACTTCTGTGCCAGCAGAAAGAATTCGAATCGCTCGGTTGGTTCAGCTGTCGCCAGTCAGTTCGGATCGGGATGCGATCCCCCTTCCTTCTTCCACATGTCTCTTCCTCGATAAGTGATAGCTTGACAGACGAGACGAGATCATTATGGGATTCCCTCGGGATGAGACGTGCCATGTATGCGCGCTATTTCGAAGGATATCGATCCATCGTCAGTGAGGCCATGGGAGAGTTTTGGTAAGAGTTGGCATGTTGGTTGCCAGCTGGCTGGCCATATGTGGTGCCCAGGCTCCAGCTACGTTAACAGTACTAGTAAATGGACCAGGATCCGGAATGTCCTTAGCCCATGACTCGACGAATCTGCTCTAACGTTGTCCGAGGCAGATATCGAACTACGGCGACAGGAATTCGAAAGGACTCGCGATCGGCGTGACTCCTACTCACTACCAAATCATGAAGCTGCTTCGAATTCTCTTCTCAAGCTTGTACATGTTGTATGTGGCGTAGACGTGACTTGCAATTGGTGACTTTGTCGGTGACTCCGGACCATCCTAAGAATATAGTATGTACGTGACCCGCCGCCCACCCCCTTTTGACCCGTCGAGCTCTCAAATTCAATTGGAAAGATAGACCGAAGGTTCTTCTCATAAGGATCCTCCTCTTCCCCTATAGTATAGTATGTACTGCGTCCCCTATTCATTGATATTGATCCCCCAAATCGTCTCCCTACGAGCCACCTCATCTCCACCCGGGATTCTCTCGCAAGGAGCCGTGATCCCCTCTATGTGGCTTCGTATACGGTGACTCGGAAACTTCGGACATTTCACGTCACGCTTGTCCGAGACCGATAGCTGGCCAGGGTTCCTGCGAGGAAGCTGAAGCATCTGTCCAGAATACCCCTATGTATGCATGTTAATCCAAAGTATCGTTCTCGTTCTTGAGGCCGCCTCGATCGAAAGAGGGTAACCGCGTGTCAATTCAAGGTTGACCGTGGCACTCCCCACATGACAGCAAATCAACGACTCACGTGTCCGTGTGGTATGTAACTCACCTTCAACAGCTTCAACCCCGCCTTCTGACCTTCTAGTCCGGATCCTTTTCTCAGGCTTCGTCAGGTGGGCATATGCACATTGGTATGCCTCTATCGATGGTGCCGCATTGTGCCTACTCCGGTGGAGGGGAATTCTCTTACGTAGCAGACCAATGTGAGGGCCGACGTACTGTATACGTAGGGGTAAGAGGTAAGAGAAGGTAGGAAAAAAATATATATATATAACGCGTTACGCGTGTACCCGTGTACAGGAGAATCGTAATGGAACTCAAGAAGGTGCACTGATTGCCAATGGGATTTCCGAGCTATACGGCAGCGTAGGGGGAGCGAAATAATTCTGCAAATAGGCGATGTCGAGGTTCGCTTGCCAGTGGCTTGGACGTCTGACAGTTGGTGTCAAGTTGTCGCCGAATGATGGAACTTTTTGTTATGCGCCCCTCCCTTTCTTCGCCTGCGCAGAAATCACCTTTCCGAGCTAGTATTGCTGGAACGACGTGTATATATGGCAGATTGTGATACTGCACTGTATTATGATGATTGGGAAGGCAAATCAATAATGTCATGAGTCCATGCATCCTGCCAGTGTCAACTGACAATAACTTACCTCGCTCCTGTTTTTGCTGTTGAATTTCATATCGATGGAACCTGAATGGTGGATGAGCAGCACCCTCACTGCTCAGCCTGTCAGTGTCCTGTACCGTTCCCATGGATAGGGCTCAGGGTTCGTATACGGATACGGATATAACTGGATACGTATAAGCTTACGACCAACTTACGACCACCCAGGATCACTGAGGCGACAATGGGGGATAATAGGTTGGATCCTGGAAGCGGACACCAACGCGACATCCGACCATTGTTTTTTTCGCAGGTGATATTGCTTTGGCTCAGATCACGCGGGCGCCAGGTAGCGTTGTCTTTTTCTTGTTCTTTTGAAGAGAGAGCGTGGTGGACCCTGGATGACCTCGTGAGTCTTCGTGCGAGTACCATCGTCGTCAACCGCGGCGAGTCTGACCGAGTCTACTATGCGTGACTGTACCCTTAGCAACGTGTACGAATAAAAACAAAGAGGACGTCCGAGACGAACAGGAAAATCGTTGTTTGTTTGATCATGGTCATGGGAATATCTTGTGTCCATCGCAGGAAGAGAGAAAAAAAAAAGGTTCATCAATCAGTCACGGTTGGGAACTTTGTCGAAGCGAACTAAAAACTGCTCCGCGATTCATAGCCTCGTGTTTTCTAACCCCCTCCCTTTTTTGTTTACATACAGACCGCCGCCACAAATTGATGCTATCCCTGATACGGGATAGATGGAAAGTTGCTCCAGAATATAGAGAACCTTCTCTGCCGATAAAAGGAAAAAGAAAAGTCTTATTCAAAGATACACGCCACTGCGCCTCACTGCGCACAGTGCGACGGTGCGTTCGTTCGGAGCATGCTGCGCCTTGTGCACGAGGAGCCTTCAGGACGGACCGGTACCAGGTGCCACCTTGGATGAGCTTTCAGAGCCTCTCAGGCCCGCTTCGTCTGGTCGGGATTATCTGTTAGCTAGGCTCTGTTAGGGGTAGAGAAGTTGTCGATTCGCTCGTGCATACGGAAACGTAGCTGCCTGATGTTACGCCAGCAGCGGCGTAAAAATAGACATGGTTTTGCATGTAATGCATGTGGCATTACGGTATGTCGTTCAAGTGGATCATACTGAGGAGCCTGAACATGCCGGTCTACTAAACATTTGCATTTGGAGCGAGGGACACCCTGAACACCCTGAACACCACATTGCCCGACAACAGTCTCAAGAGTACTCAGGGAAGGGGCCTATCTCGATTCTCCGGTCAAATTGGAGTACATACAGGTGAGCAAAACACAATCCTTCCATCGATACGAGTCCTTACGCGTTACGAGCCTTGGACGGATGCAGCAGGCAGATGATCTCCGAGATGCCAATCAGTGAGCGTTCCAGACGAGGTAGGATCTCGGAGATCTGCCATGGGGAGCTCTGCCTGCCCTTTGCCTGCTTGCGGCGATATGGATGTTAGGTTCGACAAGAGGAACAACGCGTTGAACGCGTGTTTCTGAAGGTTGATTTAGAGAGAGATAAGTACTAATGCGGTTGGGTTCGGGTGGAAATACGCTCGAGGCTGCTGATGGCCCGATGATGACAGTGCGAATGCTTACACGCGAAAAGCTGGCAGTTGCAGGGTGAGGTCACCTCGTCAACATACTCATCAAAAAGAGATTCGGGTATCCACTTACGTAGCGATCTTCATGAGAGCGATTGCCAAATTGTCAATGATGCACTGAATCATTGCTTACGCTATGAAGATTTTTAGCTTTTGCAAAAGCTGTGTTTCCGCCGTCCGCGCCTCGTCTCGTCTGAGGCATCGTTGAAGCGTGCATGCGTCGTGGATGATTCCACCAGCGATCCAAGAGATGCAGGTTGTCTTGTGACGGCATGGACGCCGTTGAGATGATATTTTGCGTGGGTGTTCATGAGAAAATCCCTTGACTGCCTCAGTGCCTCTTGACGAGTTCTCCGTCGTCGGACACTGCATACAAGTCCGTTGAGATCGAGTGCCATCCTAGACCTGACTACGGGCAGATCGACGTCACCTGGTAACGTCTATTCACCAAAATCTACAACTCTGAAACCACGGGATGCTCACAGAGAACGCTTGTTACTCACCTCCGTGTCAAGCAACTCAAGCAAAACCGTCTAGATGCGGGCGACGCAGTCAAAAATAAAAATCCAGTAGGCACCTCGACCGAGCTGGACCAAGACTTTCCACATCCGTCCTCTCACACCAGGTTTCCACTGAGTATCCCATGCCATTATATTCAAGATCAAGGACTTGCCCTGGATGCTCGATCTTACCACCTTTGGATTCCATGCCTCATTGATCAGGGGTAGGCGCGTGAAAACATCATGGTTGATGGCAGACGTACCGGAATGGATTTACAGGGCCGAATGTCCGTGAATTAATTCCTCTGGCCGGCGGGAAGTTTACATGCACACCTGTCATTCCACCTGAGGGAAAGCGATCATGATTGAGATGTACCATCTTGTACCATCTGCCTGTTCATCATTGCATGGAATCGGAAGGGGCAGTATCTGGTGAGATCATTGCAATTCTTTACAGCTTCTATGGGGAAGTTGGGCAAGATGTTGAATAGGGCATGAGATGTACGATACAGATCTATCACCAGTGAGAGATGCCAAGATTGAACTCGCTGTCTGAATTGCAAAGAACGAAACAACACTCACCGCCAATGGATATACCTGGTCTTCAGCACGACCTGTCGGCCGGCACTCTCACAGTCAAGTCGACGTGCATCGCAACATTGCTCCGAGGATGTTCAGTCCGTCGAGGGGTGTGAGTCCATATTCATGACATTGTCTTTTCTTTGGACTAAATCCTCCCGCGAAATTACCCCGCATCGTGGACGAAAGTGGGGAAAGGGGAAGGCACGACATCGACGATCCAGGATTTCAGGAATACGGAGCCGAGCCCGAGCTGTCAACGGATGAGGGACAAGCTGCAGTTCAATGTAAGTTGTCCGCCCTTGCCCACTCAGGTCGAGGCTTCTTCGATCCGCGGTTAGTCCGCCCGTTGTGAATAGTGAACTTGACGTGGGTGTTACCACAGACAGTCAACTACAGACAGCGGGCGTCGCTCCGTACCCAGGAGATATACTTTACAATCGATCTTGATCGTTCGGATCGTTCGCCTGTTGATCCATTTCACTGCTCAGGACCAAGAATTAAATTATAGCGTCCGAGCCTGACGGCAGCCTGGATATCGCTCCGGGTTGACCTGCTGGCGACATGCGTCAATACGGCGGGGCATACTCCGGGATGTGAAAGAACCGGATACCGGTTTGAACTTGGCGTTCAATACCTCCAACATGACCTTCCAGGGCGCGTAGCGACGTAGGTTGAAGGCCATAGAACGTCGGACGATGCTTCCGCCCAGATCTTGATTTGGGTTGATCGGGATTGCTGTCAATCAATAAGCGCATTCAGTCCATATTCCTCACGCAGACATGTCAAGTGAATTTACTTTGAAACTCCACTTGAATGAACAATGGTGCGAGAATTGAGACGGCTCGTCGGCCTCAACAACCACAAGCATCCGGCGCAGTGTATGTTATAACGCTCGGCCGAATTTCGTGTGAGGGCCAAGATGGAGCAAGCTCCGCAGTGTGTGTATCTGCAAAGAAGAAGCTAGCCGATTAGATCAATGCAGCGCAGATGCAGCGTTCGATAGCGTCAAGACAAACTTGGACCCCTCGAGATCTAGCATAGCCGAGGATCCTAAGCGACGATTTCCCCGCAGCAACTGCGAAATATCCACGCTAACCCGAACTAGGGTGAACGGTCGGCGGACAGTGGTGTCTCTTTGAGAATATATTGTGGCGCCTATGCCAACGACGAGAAATGCCAAGAGACAAGGTTCAGTATTTTCATAGTTGCTGTGCAAGTAAAAAATGACTTACCATTCATTCATCTCAGCCTGGGTCCGTGAACAGCGGTTAGGTAACGTCCGGAGGGCGCAGCTAGACATCATCCGACATGGAGCGGGTTCACAGCGACTAAAGGCGTCAGGGTTCTTGAACAAACCAACCTTTGGGGATTCAGTGGGAATCCTTGGTAAAGGTAAGGGCGTCAACGCTTATACAGCCTCGTCAATGCTATTCAGCAGTTGTCGGTTAGATAACTACCAATCCTTGAAGGATGAGACCAGGATGCATAAGCAGCATCGACCTTTCATTGCTGACATCGAGGACGGGCGTTCATATCGGCGAGAGAAGCCACTGCTTGCAAAGCAAATCAGTGGACGACTGTAAGTGGATAGGATTCAGACAACTATAGCAGCTGCATGGGAATTGGAATCGGTGGTTTCATGAGTTGCAAAGTCAACAAGAAGTTTCCCCGCAACTAATGCGAAGTTACTCACGTCGTGTCGCGTCCAGGGGAGGTCACATACCCACTGAACCTGTGCCCTGGACATGGTATCGTTGGGAGATGTTGTGCATGCTTTGGAGTCATAGATCCGATAATCGCTTGAATCTACGTCAGAGTGCATGAGCTACTGAACTTGTGATTTGGTCTTAGGGCAACCAAACATCAATCGTGACCTCGCAGGCGGCGACAGTGCGAACGCAGAAAGCATCAATTTGAGCTTGGAGCGATCACAAGAAGGATCAAAGTGTGTGAAAGTAGATTGGAATGGTGGGTAGACATGCTCAAAATAGCAGTCGTAGAAGTTCATAGCAACTGCCGCTTCCTTTCCGTCTTCACCGTGAGTTTGGCATAGTTCATAGTATGATGGGACCAGCAGGGAGCGCTATGTTTAGCTGGAGCAGAAGACGAGTACGGTGTTCATTTTTTTGCGATACCCCACTCCGATCCGGAAGGTGTTGAGTCCAGTGTGAACGAATACTTGATCACTCGGATACAAGCTTCGGGCCGTTGAGCGGCGAGGGGGGACAGCAGACGTAAGGCAAAGTTGAAGAACGGTTCATCTTGCTCTTGAGGACATAACGCCGTGTGACGAAGGGTTGTTGGTGAGAGTACGCAAACTGTACTCTGCTCCGCATTGCCTGCGTCATCAGTAATCGTGCCAGGGACGACGGACATGGGATAGCGGCGGTGCTTAACACCGACTGGACCCATACTGACCAAAGGTAATCAGGGGGAAAGTAGAGCAGACATGTCTTGCATCAAGTGTTTGGGCCGCTCAACAATCACTGAGCGGTGGCAGCCTGAGTATGAGAAGGAAAGGAATAGTAGACCGCATAACGACGGGCCTGGTTCTATCCAACAACAAAGGACCTTCCCTTCATCTCCCAACGGATGCAGAACATTGAACACTCGACCGAGGCGCGATCACCTTTTCCAGACAGGTAACGCGCCCCGACATGTTCGGTTGCCCGGATATGGTAGAGTTGCCTACGTCCAGGGAACGGAATATGCTATAAATAGATTCATCCGAAGGTAAGGCGGGGGAATGCGGAGAGATTTAACAGGAAGCACGTTACACGAAACGATGAGGACGTCGTCCAAGTCCCATGTCTTGCGTAACACGGAAGGCAGGGTGTCGACGTTGTATGAGTGTTTTCCCTTCATCATGTACTCGAGTACAGGATACGTTATGCATTATCCCAGAGTGAGAGTGTCGCTGCTGATGAACCAGGGAAGAAAGATTGCTTGCGTGCATTTGCTTGATCGACTTCTCATGGTACGGGCTGGCTGTGAGCAAGGTCAAACTTGGTTGCTGTGGTAGGTATATGGCAGATGTTGAGGATAGACACTGCATCGGTCCTTAGAGTTGCCGCAGTCAGAAGGTGGGAGTACTTGGGAATTGGCGCAGTGCCTTGCAAGGAATGAAATCCAAATATTGACGATATTGATGCTGTGAACTCTTCTCAGAGGTAAGAGGTACGATTTATGTTCGAACTACAGAAGATGGAATCGTACTGCGGCAGCTTCGGTCGCGGAGTAATTCGCACTCCCGTATAGTGGATCGGTGTCGAGGGAAGTGTTTCGGAGTCAGTGAGAATACAAAGAGTACCGATCGATTATTGGCACCACGCACGTCAAGGGGTGTTCGAAATGGCCATTGATCTTGGAACGACAACTGTTTGACACTGCGTCTAGACACAGCACAAAGAGAAAAATCAGCCGTGGCGTGTAAACCTAGCCTGAGTACTATCTGTATCATGGTAAGTGCGCGAACAGAGAGGCTTCATAAATCGGAGAGGTGACAGCATCCCGCAGGAAACTAACCATGGAAGACCCAGTGTATCGGAATTGCCGCCAAAATCAACGGTGAGCTATGTGATGGGCCTTGAGTATAAAGGATAATTATAATGAATCGCTTCCGCTTCCGCATAGTACGTGAGTGAATCTTGGAAGACTGCTGGACGAACATGGCTCCCGTCTGTCACACCACCCGGTGGTTGCTAGCATTCGTACACAGGGACGAAATGAACCGGATAAAAACACTCCCATGAGAGGCATCGAATGCACACGCAGAAACCGGTTTATTGGAAAGCGGAGACTTGGGCACTGTTCCAGCCTAGAGGATACGGCAACCAAATTCTTGTTTGATCGTTGAGAGCAGCCGACGGTGAGTAAAGCGGGAACGCAGTGAGAGGATTTTACTGCCTGTTGACGCATTACACGTCGGTGGGTGTGTTACCACTACTCAGCAGGCATTCTATCATTTGGGCCGCTTGATGCGCATACGCATAAGCTCAAAAATCGAGCACAAGACGCTTGCGCTTGCTCATATGAGATTGTCATCCGCTGTGAAGGACCATTTGTGTGAGCGTGGACGTGTAGAAGGAAAGTAATGATATATGGGCTCACACAGTATCCGCGGTAATTAGATCACAGGCCGAGGAATGGTAAGTGCAAGTGAGCGTATTTGTGAGCATTCCTCATGACAATGAAGGATAGTTGTGACGGGTATAGCAGTACATAATGGTATTAGATATGAAGCATGACCAAAATGTCGAATGGCTCTCAGATAATGTCAATAACGGATGGCCATAGACTACGCCTTCATCAGCGACATTAAAGCGGTTTTGAAAATGGCTTACCCAAGCAATCCAACCGATGCTTGAAGCAAGCCGCCGAAAAACGGCACCCATCTGATGTGTGCGCCATCAGTTAGCAACAGCACGTCTGGCAAACAGGAAGAGACCTACGTAGACATGTTGTACTTTGCGACCTTGAACAAGCCTGCAAGAACGTAACCAATGATAGCGGAACCGACTACGGCACCAGCGATTCCGAAGGCCAAGAAGCAAAACAAGACGAGGAGGGAGAATGTCAAGCGCGAACGTCTCTCGTTAATCTTTGTTCTGGGCTGGAGAGCATTTGCATGTCTGTGAGTTGAATTGGGTCCGAGATTGTCGAGATCCTGCAACGGGATGTCGGCTGTTGACACTGCAGCATAATCCGCTTTGTTCATCGCCATGGGTCGGTTGCGATGAGACCGAGGACGAGGACGTGAGGGCGGGAACGTTAGATTGAAGAAGGCATACAATCCCCCAAGGACGAAAGCAGGTGTGTAGAACACTATCGTCCAATACAACGTGAACCTGTATATGTCTAAAGTGAACGCTCAGTGGTGACTTCAAGCTAGATATCTCGTGCATGCATACCACTGGGGTTATACAGGTACTTTCCCGTTGGTTGAACAGGTTCTCTCTTCTGGATCGGTGTGATCTCTATGAGGAAGTTATACAACGACGGCCACGGTGGCGCAGGATGGTTAGCCATATCCTCTCATGACAATTGACCGGTAACTTGTAAGTTGAGTAGTGCTGTAGAATTGGCCTGAGGCTGACGCGCTGACGAGTCTGGAACCATGGCCAGTGGGATTTAGGCTTTTCCCCACGTGGCAACTGTTCTACCTAATTAGGTTGGCGCCGAGGTTGACCCTCGTGATGGTTTATCCGGCGCTCCTTCGCGCCCTGACAAGGTCAATCCGCGACAAATCGTCATCCAGAAGTGTTTTCGAGCCGTTTCGATTCGCCAGCTTGGGAGCCCCTACTTAACAGCCCCCTCGGCTATGTCCAAGTTCTTTCCCAAACCACCACCTTGCATGACTTTACGACTTTCGCCATTGTTCTTAACATAAGTAACGTCTCAAACAACTATGATCACTTCAGGCTCTTTCTTCAGGTCCGTTTACGACTGGCTCACTGCTCCCCCGACCGACCCAAAATGTCGCCCACCGCACGACCCGTTCAGCGAGGAGGGAACGACCGAAGTTGTTGTTCCCCTTGCACTG
Organism: Lentinus polychrous; assembly: GCA_000787475.1. Lineage (NCBI taxonomy): Eukaryota > Fungi > Basidiomycota > Agaricomycetes > Polyporales > Polyporaceae > Lentinus > Lentinus polychrous. The sequence continues at coordinate 15,862 of JSYW01001860.1, forward strand.
AACAACTCTGTTGCCCTCGCGAGCATCTCGACCTATTCAGGTCGCCGACGGAGAGAACGACCAATCCCCTTGACAGAGGTGTTTGGGGATAGGACACCGAGCGGGAGGGCGCGCCAGCACCAGGCTGCCTTCCAATCGCTGCTCTCGAATAACAACAAGGAGATTGCCTCCGGCAGCGCGTGCGAGTCCACTGCTGTCGAAGCGGACCAACCTCTCGCGCACGAGACCAATTCGCTTAACGACTTGCCGGAGCAAAGGGGCGACGTCCCTGTCCGCTTGCCCAACTCGACTTCATCCCCATTGTAAACGGTACGTTTCGGTTCTCACGTCTCGCCTGCGTACGCGCTCACGATTTCGATGCAGTTGTTCCATTGTCCTCTATCCCGCCTCATGTTCCAGCGTGTTCCTCGTTCTATCATCCTTCGGACTGATTCAGATCGTATGGCGTTGTTAATCATCCCTTCTCGCTTGTGGCGTCATCTCCTTCCTTTTCTTTGTGGCTACTGTTTTCTCGATCCTACTGAAGACGTCATTACATTTAGTTTCGGTAAGTCGTAGCGCACATCACCCCACTTACTCAACAGTCTAACTCCCGCCCTTCTGACCTCCAGCTCGTATTGGTTTACGTGTATCTTTATCTTATTACACCCATGACTTGGTTCTCAATACAGTAACATCATCCAGGCATCCTACTCACATACCAAATTGAGAAGAGAGCCGCGAAGCTAACTCTTCACTTGATTTGTGCATGTCACTCCAAACTGAATCACGCTGCATCAAGCGCACGCCGGATAACTAGGCTGCAGGCATGTCCCGCCTACGTCTCTCGGACACAGTTCTATATCTGGCACATCTCCATTACACCTCCATAGACCAAGAAAGACAGGCCAAAGCAGAAGATGAACAGATTGTTGTTGCACGACCCTCGGACGCACGGTAAAACTTCCTGTTGTCGGACTTGATTCTCCCAACCTGGTAAGTCCGGGATTTCCACGTCTTCCTTTTCAATAAGGATTTTCGGACCGTTCTATTCAGATCCAACCGCCATCCCCGAGAATATGCATCCACATTCGTGCAAGGACTCGATCGAACAGTATGAAGGCAACGCAAATGTCAATGTGCACTTCCTGTGCCTTTTGATCTGTGTGGGAATGCGCGAGGGTTCATATTCGTGACTCGGCGTCCTGAACCCTGAACAGGCCCTCGTACACAGGCCTCAGGACCTTTTCCGATACATGAGAGACAAATGCAGAGATGTGTGCACAACAGCGGTGATGTTCGACGGCTTCAATAGCATTAAGTAGGCTGACGCGCCGACTGCAGGCCGTTGTACATCCTCCGCTCCTTAAGACATCGTCGATTAGAGTCCCGCATGCAGGCCGTTCAATATACTCGGTCCAGGATCGACATCCATTGAATAGTTATAGTCGTCATCGAGATTTACTTACATTCCATTCATACATTCCTTCCGTAAAGGTCAGTAATAGCACCATATGCGTTGGGCAGTCCCAGAACACAGATTGAGAGAGAGGATCAACCGCAATTCCATACTTTCCTGAGTTACCCCTCAGACACATTGCCCTCAGAGACTCTAGACCCTTCAACCATTGAACCATTTCAAGTGCACAGCGACCACCACCACCGGGAGAACGCTGACGACTTCCCCAAGACCCGCATACGCTGGAGCGATTCTCGCGCCAACAAACGCACCAGCTGCAAACAATATCGCAACCAGATTGTACACCGCAGACCAAGCGAAGTTGAGCACAATGCGGTGATGGACGGCACGAGAGAGTGCGAACAACGAAAGTATGCCGTTGAGGGTAGGTCGAATGAGGACAACGTCTGCTGCGCTCGAAGCTGCTATGCCAGAGCCCGATTTGGAACTTGAAGAGGAGGACATATGGACGCCAATATCCGCTTGAGCGAGTGCTATAGCATCATTCGTCCCGTCTCCACAAAACAACACCCTCTTGCCCTCGTTGGAGATTTCCCGGATATAAGCTTGCTTATCCGTAGGGAGACACCCCGCTTTGACGTTCGTCAGGGGAACACCTAGGCTCTGAGCCACTCGTTCGACCGCCGCGTGGTGATCGCCGCTGAGGATCGACACGTCTATATTCCGTTCGCGCAAGTTGGAGATAACGGAGGAAGCCTCCGGACGAAGGGTATCTGTGAGAGCGAATACGGCAAGGAGCTGACTGAGATAGGTAACGCAGAACGTCGTTGAGCCATTTGTGAGGATGGGGATGATGTCTGGATGGGTTTCGAGTTCGAGCCATCTGGCGCTGCCTCCTGCAATTGGTTCACCTTTCCATCTTCCCAGTACGCCTTTTCCGACAACCATCTCCACGTCCTCGATTGCAGCAGACGGGCGAACCCCTTCCGACACGAGATGTTCAGCGACAGCACTTGCCACGGGGTGTTTACTCGGATTAACCAACGCCAGGATGACCGAACGTATATCTTCATCTTCAGTGAGAACCCTAGCTTCCGTCACGGAGAGGTCGCCCTTTGTGAGTGTACCAGTCTTGTCAAAGACAACATGATCTATCTTCCTCGCGATCTCAATGGTAGTTGCACTCTTGAATATCAACCCCAACTTCCCAGCAGCCACGCCGGAGGCAATGAGGATGACCATGGGCACGGCCAGCCCAATTGCACAGGGGCATGACACGGCCAGGACGGCAATGGCATACGTCAATGCCACGACCGCTGCTCCCCCCGAAGACTGGTGACGGATCTTGACCCCGATGAGGATCCAGACGATGAAGGTGATGATGGCCAGGATGAGGACGATGGGAACGAACCATCCGCAGACGATGTCGACGATTTCTTGGACTTTGGCACGGGAGAATCGAGCATCGTCGACCATGTCGGCGATATCACTGATGGTATTGTCACCGGGAAGACGGGTAACCTTCACGAGCAGCATCCCGGGACCATTGGAAGTACCAGCGACGACGGCGCTCCCGACTTGTTTGAGCAGAGGTAATGCTTCACCTGTCATCATCGATTCATCAACCTCACTTTGACCTCGAGTTACTACTCCGTCCGTAATGATGGAGGAATCGGGTAATACTTTGAACGTATCGCCAAATTGGAGAAGACGACTGTCAACCTCCTCTTCTCGATTGTTTGTATGCACCAGAATGGCCGTGTTCTGCTGGAGGGAACGTACGGAGACTGCCTCGATGGCACGGTGGCGAGCGAATGCGCTGATGAACTGTCCGACCATGATGAGCGTCACAAGGAGGGTGCTCGTTTCGAAGAACCCCCCAGTAGCGAGTGGCTGGTTGAGTATGTCGAAAGCGAATGCTACGACGGAATAAATATAGGCAATGGTAGTGCTCAAGACAATGAGCAGATCTGTTTCGACAACTCCGGAGAAGAATAAGCTCTTGAATGCGCTGAGGTAGAATGGTCCCGCAATGACGGTTTGGACGACGGTTGCGAGGACGAGAGACGCGATGGAATAGGCGGTGTGGTGAGAAGGGAGAGGAGCCCAGGTCATGATCAGTACCGGGATGGTTAGGAGGGCAGAGATTATGGTCCGAATCCCCAGCGACCAGAGGCGTCGTCTGCCAGCAGCTAAAGTTGAATTCCGAGGCAAGGGGGCAAGAGAGGGAGAAAAGGTAGCATAGTAGGAGAGGATATCGCGGACACCAATCGTATGTGGATCGTGTGCAACACGGATGAGGTTCTTGTTAACCCGAGTGACTTCTTGAACACCATCAGGGTAGACGAACGAGCAGAATTTCTCCGTAAGGGACGGCAACACTGCGAGCTCGACGACTTGGCTGCTCGAGGGAAGGACCTCTTCAAGCGAGAATCCAGTTCGCTTCCCGATTGTGCCTATAAGAATATTGAGGTCTTCTGCAGGGCCATCGTAATCAAACTCGGCACGGGCCAGGACGAAGCTTGTCTTGATATTGCAAACGGTTGGCATTGCATGGAGGACTTTGATGAGCTTGTTCTCACATCCACTACAGGTCATGCCCTTAACAGTAAGCGTTGCATGATTGAGCTTGCGCCCCGCGCCAGGACCCCTCTTCTCAACGTCAACTGGGATCCCATCGACGTCTGCGGATTCCTCTCCGCAGCATGATCCTCCGCAAGATGGTGAAGGAGATGTTTTCTCGTCACAGCAGGAACTTCCTCCACAACAGCTCCCTTGGACGTCTGAGGTGGATTTTGCGCCGCCGTCGCAGCAAGATGCCGCGCAGCATGAGTCAACGGAAGCGCGTCTGTCAACGTTGACAGACTCACGGATTGACTTTCCAGCTGGTCTACCACCGCAACAAGAGTCATCGCAGCACGAGCTGACTGACTCTCTGGATATGTTGCGAGGGTCAACGTGTTCACGAAGGGACGTTATGGATTTGTGACGATGAGAGGAAGCGACCGATCTACGACTTCCATCGCGGTCTTTCTTCAACAGAGAAACGCGACTGGAAGCAGTGGAGATGGAACGACCCTTCAGACCACGGGGAGTCATGCAGCAGGACTCGAGCCCCCGTGCGAGCATAGCTTTGCAGATACATCCGAATGCGGTAAGGGTTTCTCTCTGGCGGGTTAGCGCGAGAGACTTGTGCCCTCCGCAGGCTTCCTGTGGGAGGATGGCTTTGCGGGGGCGACGTCTGCGCAGACCGCAAGAGTGCACTTCATCCACGGAAGGAATGGGTTGATCCGAATTGTACATCAACGTGTCTGCCTTGACGGTGCTGTCTTCTGTTGAGATCGTTAGTCAGCGAGATTCCAATGAGCGAAGCCGGATGGCAGGGGGGAGGGGAGGGGGGGGGTACGAGGAGTACTCAATCTCAAGGTATGACTCGTACAACTCATGCACATATGCAGGTTATCACCAGCTTAATGCAAGTAACCGTGAAAGGTTCGCGAGATTATAAGCCCTGAACACCACCATATCTACATTGCGACGTGTCGACCGTGTGCAATGAAGAGAACATACCTTCTAAAGGACACTTGCAGAGATCGTCTGCAGGATTCTTGCTTTCGTCCAAGCCCTCACTGTCCGAGTCATGAATGTGACCGTCATCGTCGGCACAAATCGCCCTGGCAAGCTGATCGATGCATGAATCTAGTACGGGATATAGCATTTATATCGAGTGAAGACCCGAAGAACAACATGTTGCGACTTACCGTTACAAGTGCAGCTAGCTCCTTCGCAGCAAACGGCAGGATTCTGCTCGACTTTCCTGGGCATACTATTGGGGGTACTGGGAAGCGAAGTAGTAGACTTGATACTGCGATTGTCGCAACAGCTACAGTCAGACATGGCAGCTGTCCAACTTGCAGGGCTACTGGGAAGAATATGCGTCCGACACTTATACGCAACGAGGTGAGATGGTCGTCGAGAGATGGGTAAGCTACAACAGAGATAGAGTCGTGGGCATCGCCTGGGCCGTCTTTGTTATATCCCATCGGGAAGACTCCGACTTTGCCCGCGCGTCGGCCGAGAAGTCAAGAAGCACGCATGAACACGAGTTCGTGTGCCATTCCTTGCTTCATGAGTTCTGTGCACCTTTAGCACGCATATATGCTGCTATCATTTGCGGCATCGTCGCTTGAATGCGTTGGTTCTGTGACAAAGGGGGCTGAAATCAATATCTAAGTATTGGCCAAAGTGCAGTAAGCGCGCAGTCGCGTTCAGAGAGATTACACAGACTATTGGCAGATTTCAGGACGGATGGCCCTCTTGTGCATCTATGAAGCGATGCAGAAAGAGGGATTAGCGAAGGATTTGGTGAGCCAAATAGGGTGTGGATACTGAAGAGAATCAACGTTTGGTAGTGACCTGTGCGGTACTCGCGCCAGGGCGGGACTGTGCAGGTACTCCCGACGCTGACAACTCCAGATATTAATGTGATGCATCGCTTCTCGAATTGTGGGTTTGTTGTGAATTGTAAAGCTCATATCATATGTGATGCTACCTGGTATATATATGTACAAAAACGAGATCATTCTATCATCCTCATGGTAGACGTCCACAATCGATAGTCATAATCATGGTCCTTGCAAATGTGAACAGACTCCTCCACTATGTAAGTAATTGCGACGAGTCTTCCGGAATCTGGTGATATTCTAGCTTCTTTCCGTTAGCAGAGCGTGCATGTCGACGTGTAGACCTGGACCGAGAGTGATGGTGATGATGATGAGAGTGGTGGTGTTTGTGACCCGGCGGAGGAGACTGGAACCTGACAGGACTCAGGGTACCGTCCGGCCTGGGCCACAGTACCACCGGAACCTGAGGGCTAACAGGCCCATCGGAATCGCTCTTAGGCGGGACCATCATTGGATAATAGGGGAATCCGGGGTAATAGTAGCTCGTGGACATGTTGTGGACGCCATGTCCATGGGAAGAGACACCGGGCGATGAAGGTAGATTTCCTCCACTTGTGGCACTAACAGGGGATCTCATCGGTCTGCTCACGGTAGGCCCACTGGAATGAGGTATCGATGATGGGCGGTGAAGTCGCTGCCGTGTAGGACGAGTAGGCGAAGCTACGCGATGAGCGCGATGACGACGATATTGTCCCGGCCTCGCAGGTGAACTTGTGGCAACCGGTGTCTCAAGTAAGTCGATCTTCTCGTGGCCAGGTGGCTGGTACCATGATCCTTTGACCTTACCGTACTGTGCACGGGATGACTTGCTTAAGTCATAGTCCTCCGTGATACGTCTCGATATCCAAGGGAGATCATACAATTCCCTTAGGAACTTGCCTATTCGATTGAAGTGTGAGCTGAGCGCATCGTCGTCATAGTCGTAGCTGTACGACACAGGAACGCGTTCCTCCATTCGCCTGTAGTCCGCAGCTGGGGGCGGCGAGACCGCGACAGGTGATGCAATCGCTGTAGGATCTGCTACACTGATCGGACGTTCATGGGGATTTGGTAGGTCGTTATGTTCAACAGGTGCATCAACGGCGGGTGATGTTGCACGTCTCGGGGATTTGTGCTCTGCCGATTTCTGCATAGAAGAGGCTGTATGGTGAGACGTCGAAGAGGAACCGATAGCAGTGGACTTCCGCAGGTTCAATCCTTCGACTTTTGGCTGGGGACGAAGGACCTCTCTGGCTACGGCGGGCTGGAGGATTTGGGGAGGAGTAGGAGTATAATGGGAGGTAGGTGCCGCCCCTGATGGCTTAGGATCATTCTTCGTCATTGCCCTCCTCAATTTGGTCATGAACCCTCCAGGGAAGTAGCTCTTCTTCCGCTTTGGTGACTCTACAGGTGCAACCCTAGCGTTCCCTTCTAATATAGACATCGGGTGAGGGTTGACTGTTGGGGTGACTGGGTGGTTGACTGGACGTTGAACTGGGTAGTCCATTGGGCGATGTTCTTCACTTGATCCTGGGTTTGAAATACCTTCGTAAGACTCTTCCCTTTCCCCTGAGCTCGAAGGAGCAGGGACGGTTACTTCCTCCACGGTAATTGACTCTTCTGACGATCCTCTTTCCTCGCCATCATGATTGGGATCCCCACGATGACTACGAATATAACCAGAGTCATGGGGACGATCAGGTGTCCTACGTGCTGCATCCTCCACCCTTGAGTCATCCAACTCGGAGGTCGTCAGCTCCGTTTGAGGAGGTTTCTGACTGGGATTGGGATACAAAGAGTCTGAAATCCAGCTACGATTATCTGCTCTTGAGTCGAAGCTAGGATCGATATACGTAGGTTGATTGGGCCCCGGTGTATTACGACGAGTAGGCGGTTGAGCCGCGGGGTATGGCGTATCATATTGCTGTGCTTGAGCGAAAGGTGGTCGTCGTGGCAGAAGATGAGGGGTACGCTGTTCTTCAGGGAAAGCTCCAGTGAGCTCATCATTTGCAGGCTGCACCTGCGCCGGAGGACGGTGTGGAGAAGGGAAGGATTGTATTGGAGGAGCGGGATGCTGGTTGAGTGGGGGTGGATTGGCGTGAAGTGATGGAGGGCGTGGGCCGTGGGGCACCGAGGGAGGTCTTCCTCCGGGTGGAGACATGAAGTTTGGATTCCAACTCGATATGCTACCACCCGTGTCATGAATACTCAACCGAGTCACGCGGGGTGCATTGCCGGTTGACTGAGGATGTAATCTATCTGGTTGCCCATACACGCTAGGTGGTGGGAAGTAGGAGTACGCTGGACCCCCGTTCGCTTGCGGGTATCCCTGGCTTGGTTGCCCATACGGAGGAGGCCGACCTGGCTGGCTTTGCTGTCGGCTGGCTGCAGCACCGTATGGACTCCCTTCGGGCCTCCCATATAATGAGGGCGCACGAAGTTTGTGCAAGTCATGTAGTCCGGGGATGTCGATATAATCTGTCATTATTGAGAGAATGACTTGACGTCTGTGTGCTTGTTAGACGACAGTATGTCGAAGGGTATCTCTCATTCAATGAGGCATACCAGTGCTATGAGGAGAAATCCTGGGATGAAGGGGCGCCACTTGTTTCAATTGACCACGAGTTTGGAGTGAGGTTGGATGAATGTCGTCGCGGTCAGAAAGAAGCTGTCCAAGATAAGACAAAGTTGATATTTAGTAGTTGTAGGACAAAGTTCAGTAGGTCAGTGAGTTGAAGACAGCTGACACGGATGAGAGCGAGCAATGTTTGGGGGGCCAAAGACGGCTCTGGTGTATGGCACCATGGCAGATACTCCTAGTGTAAGACCAAAATCGTGAGGTACAAGCCAGGCTCCCATCCTCCTCTACGGAGGCATACTGCAAGGAGTTCATCTCCGGTGACTTTCAGTCTCAGGATGAACGATACAGACCTCACGTACCCAAAGGGTATCCACGAGTTCAGAACGTGGTGAGCGAGTTTCTTTGTGTGCCAGTCTCGGCCATCCACGGCATCATAGCGTCCAGTGAGGGTACAAAGTATGATGCAAAGAGTCAGAATATATCTATTCATACCGTATGACCGAGGCTCAGTCTCAAGGATATGTAGACAAGAAGTTGTAACTTGAAAAACTGCTCAGGCTGAGCTTGATGAAAACGTGTGGTTGCCAAAATGGGATGTCGACGCGTTCGGAGCGGAGTTCAAAAGCGTGTTTTCTCCGACCACGCGTTTGCCAATTACCGCGTTCATTCACGCTCTTCAATTACACCACGCCTCCTTCAGGCATAACAAGTCGTTCACTCAGTCTTCTTGCTCTCTGGAACGCTTACGCTATGAGTGAACGTGCACGACGCGAGAAACAGGCTAAACTCGCCAAGCTTGCTGAATTAAAGCGCGCTCGGGAAGGTGGGGGAAGAAGCTACAAGGTACGAAGATCGAGGACTATCATAGCTGATATGCTCAGGCTTCTATGTGTGGAATAGATCGAAGATGACGCAGCCATTTATGATGAAGTGACTGAGGACCAGTACCGATCCATCGTACGCGGTCGACTGGCGAAGGATGACTTCGTTGTCGATGATGGAATTGGAGGGTATATGGACAACGGGATGGATGACTTTGACGAGCAGCAGGAGTACGAGAGCGACGAGGAAGATGTTAAGACGACGAAATGTTGGTATATAGTCCCTTGATAATTGCTCTAGCTTGGATATCTACTGACTATCCACCGAAGCCAAGAAGAACAAGAAGACGGAGGTGCAGCTGAAATCCAAGTCGAAGGCTAAACCACCCCCACCCGTGCAACCATCCATTAGCGCGTATCGACCTGCTGTATCCGCCGAACAGGAGACAGACTTCATGGCTTCCCTCTTAGGCGACATGGACACGATCGCCTCCTCGTCAAAACCTCCGACGCGTCCGCGCAAGCGCAAGCCTGAGAGGGACTTCGGTCCTGATAATAGAGGCTCTTCTCCCGCAAGCAGCTCGGGACTTCATGCTCGTCCCCCCCAAAAGACGTATAGAACGCCGTATTCAGAGTACGACACTTCTTCCGATGGACCGCTGGATACCGGTTTGCCCAGCGGACCTTCGAGCGACGACGAAGCGTTCATGAGTCCGAAGAAGAAGCTGAAGACCGAAACACCCGGCATAGCACCTGCTATCACGCGCCTCAGTCAGATGGAGGTACAAAGCGATACTGACACGTCTTTCGATGACATGGACATGGACGCCTTCATGGCAATCTCTGACGATGACCTAGGCGACGATGCTCAGGTCAAGGCGCCGCCGAAATTGAAGAAGGAAGAGCAGAGGGTAGTCGACTTGAAGAAACCCTTCAAGCCTTTGAACGGTACAGCAGAGGACAAGAAGAAACTCGATGGGACACCGACTTGGCTATCCGTGTATGACTCGCTAAGTGTTGCGAGCGCCGATACACTCGGTCCCCTTTCTACAAACGGTACTCGAGTATCCACCAACAATCTCTCTGTATTACAAGAAGACGGGTCGTTTCGCTTCTACTGGCTCGATTATCTGGAACACGATGGCAAGCTCTATTTCGTCGGAAAGACGCAAGACAAGAACACGAACGCGTGGGTATCATGTTGCGTGACTGTGGAGAACCTCCAGCGCAATTTGTTCGTCCTTCCACGTGAGAGGCAGATTGATATGGATGAAGAGACCGGGGAACTTTACGAAACCGACGTCGTGCCGTCTTTACCGGATGTCTATAGTGACTTCGACCAGATCCGGAAGAAGGCGGGAATCAAGAGTTTCAAAGCAAAGTTCGTCAGAAGAAACTATGCCTTCGGCGAACGCGATGTTCCGAGAGGGGAGAGTCAGTGGATGAAAGTTGTATACGGTTTTGACGGTTAGTTATACATGCAACGAACGGCTCAAAGTCTAAGAGTTTGCCTTTCAGAGCCGCAACTGCCAAACAATGTCAGCAGCCCTAACTTCTCTCGTGTATTCGGCACAAACACCAGTGCTTTCGAGCTTTTGGTGCTCAAGCGCAAGATCATGGGCCCCTGTTGGCTTCAGGTCAAGAAGCCTCTCATCGATAACAAGGGGGTACGTTGAATCGTTCTTGTACGTCGTTGGTGTATGTTGATCTCACTTCCTCTTAAGGTTTCATGGTGCAAGCTCGAAGTAACGGTCTCCGATCCCAAGGACATCAACCCGTTCCCAGATTCAGACTCGAATGCACCGAAGGAGCTTCCTCCTTTAACGGTGGCCAGTCTCAGCATCCGTACGATTGTCAACCATCAAGAGAATATTCGCGAGATTGTTTGCGCTACCGCCAGAATCTGGCACAATAGTATGTCCTCCGGCGCAGCCAAGTCTATTGTACACTAATCTGCATAAACTACAGTCTCAATCGATGAGTCCACACCACCTGAACAGCTGCCCTGTTCAGTGCATACGTTCGTCCGGCCGTTAGATCGTTTCCCGCCGAACTTCGACACCCGGGCGCGAGCCAATGGCAAGGGCTTTATCTCACCAATGAAGAACGAGCGTATGCTTCTGAATACTCTGCTGGGTATGTTTACATATTCGAGAATGATTCAAAGTGACCTGATTCATTCGCACTTCGTATCAAGCTACGCTTCATAAGGCCGACCCAGATGTTCTCGTCGGACACGAATTCCTAGGCGTATCCCTGGATGTCCTGCTACATCGAATGCGAGATCTGAAGGCGGATCATTGGTCGCGCATGGGTCGATTCCGGAGATCGAAGTGGCCTTCGATTGGTCGCCAGGGCTCAAACCTCAAGTTCCTTAATGGCAGGCTGCTTTGCGATCTTGCAAGCGATAGTGCAAAGGGCATGATCTCCTCCACGACCTGGTCGCTCACGGAGATGTGTAAAACGCATCTGAAAATGGAGCGACAAGAGATCGATCCGGATGATACTGCTAGCTACTTTGATGGCAGTGTCAGTAATCCAGAGAGATTGCTGACGTTCGTCAGGCATTGTGAGCTTGACGCGCATTACCAAATGGCCCTTGCACACAAGGTACAGATCCTTCCGTTGACTCGCCAGCTTACCAACCTGGCTGGTAATTCTTGGTATGCTACTTTATATCTCTTCACCATCTTTCGACTCATGTTGCCACCAGGAATAAGACCCTCAATGGAGGTCGTGCCGAGCGAAACGAGTACATTCTTCTGCACGAATTCCACCGCCTGAAGTACGTTTGCCCTGACAAAGCCTGGGGAAAGAAGGCAGAAATCGCGCTGAAGAATGAGAACCAGGACGACGACGAAGCCAGTAAAACTAAGAGCAAGAAGGACAAGTACAAAGGAGGTCTCGTATTTGAACCAAAGCGTGGTCTATGGGACAAGTTCATCCTCGTCATGGATTTCAACTCCCTGTATCCGAGTATCATCCAGGAGTACAACATCGACTTTACCACGGTTGAGCCGGTGGAAGACGATGAGGTATGAATGTCCAGTCGCGTTATGGTCAAACCGCTACTGATGTACTTCATAGAATGGCGAAGAAAAGATCCCAGACGTCCCAGACTCGTCAGTCTCTCAAGGGGTTCTTCCTCGCCTTATCGCTACTCTTGTAAACCGTCGTCGCCAAGTCAAGAACCTTATGAAAGATCGCAAAGCAACTCCAGCGCAACTTTTACAATGGGACATCAAGCAGATGGCGCTGAAGCTCACGGCGAACAGTATGTACGGGTGCTTGGGATTCGAGTATTCTCGATTCTACGCTCGTCCATTGGCTGCTTTGACGACATTCAAGGGGCGAGAGATTCTGACCAACACACGAGAGCTGGCCGAAAGTCTTACTCTCGACGTATGTTATTCAATTTCCCTTCATTGGCTGTATTCTTACCCGTCTGTCAGGTCGTGTACGGTGACACCGATTCGGTCTTCGTGAACTCGAACGTGACCGAACTGGAAGAGGCACTCAAGATCTCTGCCACTTTCAAGAAGGCTGTTAATGACCGCTATAAACTCATGGAGATTGATCTCGACGGTATCTTCGCTAGATTGCTTTTGCTCCAAAAGAAGAAGTATGCTGCTGTCAAAGTGGAGGAAGGTGGCCGGACCTCCATCGAGGTCAAGGGCTTGGATATGAAGCGGCGTGAATACTGTGCGCTGTCAAAAAATGTCTCCCAGTATGGAGTAGTCTTTTACTCATTCGTCCGCCCTTGCTGATTGAACCCCGTAGATTCGTACTCGATCGTATCCTGTCTGGTGAAGCGACAGAAGTGGTGGTAGAGCAAATCCACGAGTATTTGACGTCGATGAGCGAAGACGTCCGCGCCGGTAAAGTCAAGCTGGACGAGTTCATCATATTCAAGGTTAGCTAGAACATCATGATATCGTCTTTCATATTCTCATATATGACTATAGCGGCTGGGTAAAAATCCAGAGGACTATCCCGATGCCAAGAGTCAGCCCCATGTGCAAGTAGCTTTGCGTATGAAGGCGAGAGGAGGAAGTGCGCGCTCCGGAGACGTCATTCCGTACATCTTCTGTGCCGATGATAGTTCAGATGCATCGAAGGCGGCGCAGGCTGAGAGAGCGAAGCATCCAGATGAAGTTCGACGAGCTGGCAGTGGTCTCAAAATTGGTGTGTCATTCGACAAGGCGATTCTGTGAAGTTGTGACCGACAAACCCACCTTTTCAGACTACGAGTACTACCTTGCCCACCAAATTCTGCCTCCCATTGAGCGGTTATGCGAACCGATAGAAGGCACTGACCGAGCGCGGCTTGCAGAGTGTCTCGGGCTGGACCCGAATAGATACCGGAGCGTCGCCGCTGGAGAGTCGGAAGAACGGTACTTTGCAGGACTGGACTCTTTGTTGCCTGAAAGTGAGCGGTACAAGGAGGCCGAACCTTTCCTTGTACGCTGTCGTTCTTGTCAGGGCGAAGTAGCCTTTGCTCCTATCGGTGAACGAGACGTACGTACCGGTACCATATCACCAGTGAATGACCGTTCACCCACCCACCCTCTAGTCTTCACTCCTGCTACCTTCCGGCCCCACGTGTCCTGCCTGCCAGTCTGTGCTAAGCACGACAAGTCTGCAGGTTCAGTTAGAGACGCAGATTCGCAACTTTATTGGCAAGTATTACGAGCATTGGACGATCTGTGACGATCCCACGTGCGGGAATCGGACTCGTAGTATGGGTGTCTATGGTCGCCGATGCTTGCGACAAGGTTGTCGCGGCACCGTAAAGTTCGAGGTGCGCATATATCTCTGCGGATGCGAAATTACTACCCTGACTGCTGACTTTCCCGTTAGTACTCGGATGCACAACTGTACAATCAACTGAAATACTTCTCGTATCTTTTCAATGCGGAGACTGCCAAGAAGGCAGCCGCTGGACCCAGACGACTCGGTAAGGCACCAGTCACGTATTTATGGTTCTTTGCTTATCACGTCTTCACAGATGAGATCTCAGCATTGGCAGACGTCCAAGCTGAGTTCCTCATGGTCATGACAGATACAGTTGAGAGATACCTCAACCAATGTGGTCGGAGATGGGTTGAGCTTGGACAGCTATTTTCTTTCATGAAGATTTAGGACATTGCTGTTCGTCGAAGGGACATGTTGCAACAATACCATTTTGTATCTATAGCATCTATATTATATCCTCAGCTCGCGATACACCCGCTATTGTCGGTTTTGTTTAGACGCAGAAATGGGTAGAGTGGTTGAATAACCCCGTCGATGGTACAATAAGGGCAACGTCCGTAGAAGCGCATCGTGATCTTCGACTACACCACTCTCCTCCACTCGGGTAACTTCGGCTATGAATAGTTCTGAAGCCACACCCTCACCCTCCCACACCGCGTCTTCCTTCGTCTCTCCTGCTCTAAGTAGATCCAAGTCGTGTAATGGCCAAGAGGACGCAACTAGCTTGCAGGACAGCGATCCTAAAGAGCCTGTCAGAACAGGGAGCCCCTCCTTCGTGAGTATATATGGAACTCTCGTGAATGGATGTGGATGGAGGTCCGGACGCGAGAATTGGACTGCCAGGTCCGCTTGCGCAGCAGAAAGGATGTTTACCACCATATGGGATGGAAGACCATGGTGTGCGTTCTTGAGAGACGCGGCCATGCGCGATGGTATACGGAGGGAGAATGCGACAAGGGGATGTGGATCCATTGCAACAGAACTGAAGGAAGACAGAGTTGCGCCGTGAAACTTTGTGTGTTCAGGATCTTGGGAATTGGGTGGGGGCATGAGGGAGGTAACAACCGCAACAGGCTGGGCTGTGTCACGCAGCAGCGCTCGGAGTTGGTCTCGAACTCTCGAGGTACTCGCATGCATCCGCCCTAATGGTTTCAGGCAGCTTGGGTGCGTTTGTTTCGGCAACCTGGGGCATACGCGATGGTAAAGCAGCATTTATGCTCGTGCTAGCGAGCTGATTTGAGTCGAGTCCAAACTACACGTGCTACAAGAGATTGACCTACCCTAACGAAACCAGAGCAAGCTAAGTGATGCCCTCCGTGTCAGTGGTAACAAGTGGGTGAATCACGCGACTGGCCGTGCCGTGTGGTGCGTTCCAAATAATAGCCCAAGGACGCGTTCGTGCGGTGAATGTCAAGCAGATAATTATGATTTGCGTACCAATTGCGTTCGTCGTTCGAGTCAGATACGACAGATTGCCAGACCTAGCAGGACCTGACGCGCGCCTCATTGAGTGGTTGTTTGTTCATGTTAGGATCAGAGGCCATTGCACAATACGGACAAACAATGTATACTAAGGTAGACGACAGCAGGAACGGGCACCCCTTATGTAAGCAAAGCGCCCGCCGTCATTGTCGACGACAACGACGACCACAACTTTGACATTATGGCACATTTGAATTGGAGGGAGCATTCTAGGGATGTATGCCCATGATTCATCCAAATTAGAATGGAAAAATATTAGCTTCCCACCTCTCTGCAGCCGAAACTAGTTTTATTCTCCCAAACATCATTTTCGGTGTTTTGAATTCGTTTGCTGAGATTTCGGAAAACAGCAGGTGCAACATTTGGCCGCGTCACGTGACATAAGCGCCTTACCACATGACATCTATACTCCCGTGACTTCATGGCTTGTGGTGAATCAAGCCAAAATACAGCTCTCCAGGGGTATTATTGTGCTCGTATATGCGACACAGAGCAACACTATAGATGTAGGTCAAGCCAACTGCCCGCCAGACACTGCCCGAGTACCTGGGAGTAGGGTCAAGCTACATAGCTCAAGAGGCCAGATTTGGCCGTGGGAACGTATTACATAAGCGCTTACGTTAGGGTGCCCGTACCTGTGTGTCTAGACTCGACCGCGCGCTCGTCACTATCACAGCGGAAAGCGCTCG
>JSYW01001869.1:0-11912 GCA_000787475.1 Lentinus polychrous
GCGTTGCTGCCTATTAGAGCGGACACCCTCGTTCCCCCATCAACTGACAATCACCACGCCAGTCTCATTGATACCTCTACACCGGCGATAGCCGGCAGACGCATCACCAACATACCCTCTGCTCTTCCCACAGAAGATCTTACCTCGTCGGGCTCTTCGAGACCGCCAGTCTCGCGCCTGGACGTTGTACGTGAGCAACTGCTCGCCGCCGCGCAGATTCTCCAGGAGGAGAAAGAGCGGTTGATGTCCTCCACGTAACAGCGGTCTGATTGCGTCAGTACTGCTACTTGTGCGCGGTGTGGTTCCCCTTTGTCTCCATGCTATATTTCATTGTTTTCTCTCGTGCTGTCATGGACACTCTCACATGCATCGTCCTTCTGTAACTGCTATGGTTGTCTCCCCACTCAGTTCTTGCTCTCATATCTCCGCTATCTTGACTATTCTCCAGGTTCTGTTCTGATCTGTCACTTCAACTGCATTTCTAGCTTTACACTCCTACCATCTGCACCATTACCTTCTTCGGCATCACTACTCTTGTATATTCTCCCTTGTCTGACCCAATCTAGCACGCCGGAATCGTGGTCTACTAGCTGTGTTTGTGTGAAGAGCACCAGCACGTCTCTATTCACATGAAGCTTCTGATCCACGCGACTCCTTCTCAATTGACTCCGGGGAGGGGTGTACACAGCCAAACTCATTGCCACACCCATGCCGCGAATGCGCGGATGACGCGCACGTTCTCTCATTCCTGCATCAAAGCCGGAGAAGCAGCGAGGTCAGGGACTAGCCTCATGTCTCTTTGAAGCACTGCTGCCCTGTGCGCTGCAGGGGATGCCTCGCATGTATGGCTTCCTTGCATATATGTCCAGGTACCGCATGTTCGCATGCAATAGCCACATTAGAGCTGACCAAGCACCAGGCTGCAGCCGAAACGTGAACGCTTACCACTGAGAAAGGTGTGATGGAAATCTTGCATTTCAAGATACATCGGTGAGCGTAACCTCTAAGGCTAATCTGTCTCATCTCCCGCTTTCCAGGCAATTGCTCACCACATGTGCGATACTTCCCAAAGCATAGTACGCATCGTATTCCCGCTCGATGATTATATGTACCCACGCCACTAGGTCCCGTTCAGATTGAGAGTCAAAGGGTGGGGGCCATATGTAAGTGACATAGCTTCAGCCCAGCCGTATACACGCCTAGTCGTCGATGCTCAGCCCCAAACGGATTAAGCGGACTGCTACAAAGAGGGTCGCTGTACCGACTATCACAACGGTATGTACGTCTCATAGGGCCCTTGGCCGCGATGCTGCTACTTTCTGACCCCTCGCTTGTTCGTGGTGTTACTCGTGCTCGACTGAAGACATCGCATAGCGGCTATGGCGCGTTTCAGTGCAGTCCGGTTCTTGCGAAACTTCAAGCTTCAAGGCTTGATGGTTCTACATACTCCAAGGACCACTTGGATGATCATCTTGCCTGCAGTGATCATTTAGTTCCAGGCTGGTAACACTCTGCGCTCCTTCCTCAAGCTGTTCGACATCACTGTACCACGCGGGCAGTGCACCTTGCATCCGAGAAGCGCAGCCTGCACAACTCGGCACTCTAGTTCACCATGAGGTAACAGTAGCAGGACGACACATCGCTTCATCCCAGCGCAGGCCCGGGTGGCAGCTCAGGCTGCTGCATGAATATCGTCTCTGGTCGTTCCCCACATGGATGTGATTTTACTATGCATCCGGCGCAGCGGTAATGATAGGTGCCACTCAAGTTCCAGTGTGCCTGTAGGCTCACGATCGAATGGTGGTTGGGGTCGTTTGGGTGTCTCGTTTTTAGAACTAATTTTCACTTGAGTTCTGAATCAACTCGATCCATGAGTTTGTTTGAGGACCAGAGGTAGTAGCATCGGTACAATTTACTACAAAGTTGGGGTGGATGTTGAACGTTGAACGTTGAACAACTGTGTCCCCTTCCCGATCGAGCTCGCCGGCGGGTGACAGTAACCGAATTTCAATTCAATTACCATTTCACCTTCCGTTGACCTCCCTTGACTCTAGTCTCTCACATACCCGCATGCATTAAGCTTGAGCTGGGATCAAGCTCGCAGTAAGCTCACATGTCGGGCAGAATGCGCAGGTAGAGGTTTCTCATGACGACAAAATCAGCCCAGGCCCGGGATATTGGCGTCTACGCGCTTTATATATTATATTGAGATGATCACTGGCATATTGCAACTCTCACTGGTTTCACTCTGAACTCAGGTTGAGAGATAGTGCCAGTTCGTGTGGACAGCCGCATGATGAGGTTGAATGCCCTACTTCGCGGCCTGACGGCCACCTTGTTCCTCCCTTTGATCTCCAAAGTTGCAGCTCAATACGACTACTTCCAAGAGCAGACGGTATTGGGCAACCAGGGACGCTACGATGCAGGTCTATTCGTACCCTTGGAAGATATGGACCTCATCCCCTCGGATGAGTACACCGTTTTGGGCCACCCTTCATTCCCGAAACATAGTGTGCGAGTCAAGAAGACGAACTTTTGCGATGGGACTGTCAAGTGAGTTCCCTTGAATTCTCCAACCGCTCCCGAACAATCTGGGGAGGGGAAGGGATATGTACTGATAAGTTGAATGATTTCCATGTGTTAGCACGTTCACAGGATACATAGACGTTGAAGCCAGACATCTCTTCTTCTACTTCTTCGAGAGTAGACGGGACCCTGCCAATGATGATGTCATCTTTTGGACGAATGGTGGTCCAGGAGGGTCTTCTGCCTTCGGTCTCTTCATGGAGCTCGGTACCTACACCTCACTCTTTCTCACCTACGTTGATTTTCTAACGACGTATCTATGTGAATTTGTCAGGTCCTTGTCGAGTAGTTTCAGACAACGCGACCAAGTTCAATCCGTATTCATGGAACGAGGCCGCTAATATATTCTTCATTGACCAACCCGTCGGCGTTGGCGGATCGTATGCCGAGTACGGGGAGACAGTCGTACGTCTCTTCTAATTCAAATTTGCTAAATGAGTTGCTGTTGTTCATCCATGGTTCAGGGGACCACGGAAGAAGCGGCCAAAGATGTCGCAGCATTCGTCGCGATCTTCTTCCAGCATTTCAGCAAGTTTAAGGGGAACGGGTTCCACATGGCTGGCGAGTCTTACGGTGTAATACCTCTTTCACCCCTCGCGTTTCGTCTCATCGTCTCACAATTATACTGTCTTCAGGGCCGCTATATCCCCGTATTCGCTGCAGAAGTGTACGACCAAAATGCCAAGTTGGTCGAGGCGGGGCTCACACCCGTGAACCTGACTTCTATCATGATTGGTACGTGCGGTACAGAGGTATACACCATATTCAAGTCGTGATATTGACGATCTGGTAGGTAACGGATGTACGGATTGGCTGTCAATGACTGCGTCATACTATGACATGCAATGTCAAGACATATCAGTTCCGCCTGTTAGCGATATACAGTACGTGATTTATGCCACAACGCTCTCTACAGTTCACAGTGTATCAACTTGCCAATTGCAGAACATGTGTGACAATGCGCCAATTGGTGAATTCTACTCTCCATCAGCCTTACATCCCTTGTAGATCAAGTACTAACGGATAAGATGTGACTTAGCTCCCTCGCTGCTTGAAACGCTACAAGGCATCATGCATCGATACCTTGGACAGAATCGATTGCGCGTCGGCATCCCAATTCTGTGTGGCGGCTCTTATGGACCCACTGATGAACGCAGGTGCGGCTCACAGTGCAAGATTGGTTACTCGTTCTTGCTAAATGTGCATATGTTCGTTAGGTTGGAACCCGTATGATCTCAGCAAGAAGTGGTATGTTGTCTTTCCTGGAAGTGCAAATATTGCTGATTAACTACTGATCGACATGAACAGCGACGGAGAATTAGACGATACGCTCTGCTATCCGGTTACAAAGTGTGTTCATTCTCCATATAACACCCGCCTACCTCTCTCAGCTAACCCCTCTCTCACGACAGGCAAATAGAAAAATACCTCTCGCAGCGAGATATCAAGAAAACCATCGGACTGGACTCAAAGATCGGGAACTTTTCCTTAGTATCTGAACAAGTTGGAAGGGACTTCGATGCGAACCTGGACGCCGTGTTCCCAACGCAGTGGTACATCTCTGCTTTGCTCGAGAGGGGAGTGAAGGTGCTGATATACGTCGGTGCCAACGATTGGATATGCAACTGGGTAAGCACCCCTATGAATTGGACAAATTCTTGCTCAAGAGCACTTGAACTAACTGGCGGAACGTCGCTCAACCTTATAGGTCGGGAACGAACGAATGACCCTTGCGCTCGAATGGACCCAACGAGGTACCTTTAACTCTCAACCCTTGAGGGAGTGGAAAGTCAACGGTACAGCTGCTGGAGTGACTCGCGGTGCTGGCCCGTTAACGTTTGCTACGATATATGGCGCTGGGCATATGGTCAGTACTCGAATGCCTTGTACGCAACGTGGTAGACTAAAGTATCTTGGCTATGTTGCGACAGGCTCCGTATGACAAGCCGGTAGAGTCGCTCGAATTGGTCAAGAGATGGTTGGCTGGCGAAGAATTGTAAAGACTGATCCATGTCTCTTCCTGTTACTGAGATGGTGTGAGAGAATCTACCCTTGGATATCGCCAGCCTGAGTATCCAGTGTACGCTATGATTACTGCGCGTAGTATATCTGCTCTAGATATAGTACCCCACAACCCGACGTTCACAGTTGAGTTCCTTTGGTTGGGCACAGTAAAAGTCGGACAAAAAATCTGCAAAACATTCTACAAATCTTTCGTAAACGGTACTGCAAGAAGGAAAAGTTTTCCGCACCCTTATGCGCCGAGGGGGAATCGAACCCCCGGCGGGTCGAGCTCTACATGCCCGAATGGCAACGACCCAGGTTACCACTACCCCATCGGCGCATACACAACTTATCATTTGGGGTTCATATGATCACTCGGGTTTTAGCGCGCAGAACGCGTCGCGCTCAAGATCCGCAACCTCCGCGCCGACCTCGTTAATACTTCATTAACCTGCATTGCACAACAAACATATCGTGCTGCTGTATCACTCCCTACGCCGACGAACCCTCTCCTGCAAATTCTAAGGGGGGATCCTCTGACATAACGAGCCAAGGTAGTCGACGGGTTTACAAGGGATCAGTATTCCCTGTGAAGAAAACAGATCAACATGAGCCAACAAGGTATGTCAATCGACTCGAACGTCATGAACCAGACTCATGTATGCTTTTCACGTGTCGAACCAGCTCCGCCGCCGGGAGCCCACCCAGGTATGTCTTCCACTCCCAATCGCGAATCAAAAAGCAGAAAAAAAGAGAAAGGAACAAGGCTGATCTCGCCTCGCAGCGTACTTCAACAACATCCGGCATTGGTCTACATCAGTCACGCCGCCACCTACAAATGGACGGACGAATCCCACGCGAAAGTCGACGAGGGTCCAGAGGGGAAGTTCTCTCGCCAACTCTGTCCAGCCGGCCGCGAGCTCTTCGTCCGCCCCGCCCCCGCCCCCGCCGGCCGTGCCTCCCGCGACGCCTGCCTATCTACGGAACGCGCCCCAGCCTGTGTTGCATACTCCTACTCGTGTCCAGACCCCTGTGAGGACTGTCGCTACGCCTCTGCCTCCACAACCACAACAGTCACAACAACCTATGGCCGCAACATATAGCCAGACGGGGCCATTGCCCACTGTCCCACAAGCGATGACTTCAACATACTCGTCGCGTCTTTGGACAGGAACGACGCTCCTCATGCAACCTATACTCACCTCGTCCTCAAATGCCGCGACCACAGCGCGCACGACTCGTCGCGGCGGTGTCGTTAGCTATGTTGACCCGGGGTCTGGAGACGAGTTTCCCGACGCAGGCGCGCTCGATTCCGACGACTCGGATTTCGTGGGAGGTGGCGGAGGAGGTTCAAGGGCGTACCGTTCGGCGAGGTTGTCGAGTAAAGCTCCGGCAGGTGCTGGAGTGTTTCGCGCCGGGAGTTCGACGCCGTCCTTAATCGTTCAGCAGCAGCCTGTGCAAAAGCCGGAGGTCCAGAAGAAGGGAGCTGAGCTGGATAGGAGTTATCTTGGGGAGATTCCTCCTCCGCATTTGATCGGTTTGAGGTATATGAAGAGCTCCACCCCGCATGGTTACTTGTACGTCCATTCGTTCTTGTTCATGCTTTTTCGTAAACCAACCCTTTCTTTGGAAATCCCAAAGCCCGCAAAGCTCTCTAGACTCGCAAGCATGGCGACCAGCGGCATACGTCCCGATCCGCGTCGAATTCGAAACCGAGACTCATCGAATACGAGACTGCTTCGTCTGGAACCTGAACGAAGCCCTCATTAAACCTGAATCCTTTGCACGGATATTCTGCTTCGACTTGGAGCTGCCAGAGAACCCCTGGGTGGAAACAATTGCAAATCAAATCCGGGCTCAATTGGAGGACTACGAGGCGGTCGCGAGTGTGGATTTGGGCGACCCCTATATGCCGCATGGCAGTCCAGAGGATGACGCGCCAGAGTGTAGAGTCATTCTCAGCGTGAGTATCCTACTCTCGCGCATATGTTCACCTCCGTCGTTTCCTAACGCGTGCTACCTTTTCACAGATTGATGTTCAAATTGGCAATCACCACCTAGTAGACCATATCGAATGGGACCTCTACTCTTCCCTCACACCCGAATCCTTCGCCAAAACGCTCTGCGCAGACCTGGGCCTCGGCGGCGAAGCCGTCCCGCTCATTTCACACGCCATCCACGAGGAACTCATCAAACACAAACGGGACGCGATGGAATGGGGCGTCATCGGCGGGCCCGGGGACAACACCGATGGCGCCGACGGCTCCTCTTCGAACGTCGCTAATGCTGCCGGAGGAGACGGAGAGAAGCCGAGAGACAAGAGCGGGTTGAGTTTGTTGAAGGATAAGACGGGGTTGGGGTTGGGATGGGGAAGGACGCCGAAGGATGGGAGAGGGCCGAAGCCCCTCCGGAGTGTGTGGAAGGATTGGCCCGAGGCGGAGGAGTTTAGGACGAGATTTGAGGTGTTGAGTGCGGAGGAGGTCGAGAGGAGGGAGATTGAGAGGGAAAGAGCGGCCAGGTGCGTTCTCGTTTTTTGCTTGGAACTTGGGAAGTATCTGTCGATCATGTACTGACTTTTTGACTTTTTGTAGGCGGTTGAGGAGAGAGACGTCGAAATTCCAGTCGCAGAATCTGGCCCGGAGGAGGTACCGATGACTTCATTTTTCGTGACATTGACAGCCTTCATCAAAATCCTCATCGATTGCTCGCCGAAGCTTCTTTGCTGTCATAAGGTCACGCGGAGCCTTAATCGTCCCCAAAGCCAAAAAAGTCTCAATACCGTCTTCTTCTTGCATTGTATCCGCATTCACATCCTCCAGCCTGACGCTAGACATTTCTACTGTAATTGCATACGCTACGTTATTCGTATATTCATCTTGGTTTCTGTGTACACGAAGCACTGATACATCTACTTTACATTGTCCCCGGATCCGGCCATCCAAGAAGCCGAGCATCGATATGATTGCAGTCAATCAGTCTCTCCATAAAATGTATCCAAGAAACTTGTCGAAACAAGATCACAACTCCTCTCCGGCCAACCACCTCTTGACCAACTCGAGCGATTCGACCGGTTTATCGTATGGTGCCTGCAACGGAAAAAAAAACACAATCAGCGTACTCGTTCGACCACATCTGGGTATATGCGCCTCGAATGAATGGAGCACCGCACCACTGGTACTGACCATATGTCCAGCTCCGTAAATCGTGGCAAAGGTCAAGGGACCAGCTTTGCGCGTTACTCCAGCAGCCGTACCATTGATCTTCCATTCTCTCAGTGGGTGCGAATTGAATAAGTCTTGCTGAGTCCATTCAAGGCCGAGTGTCATTCGTTCGTTCCCGACCTGTTTTGTACAAACATTGACCGACATCAACAATGCACCCAAGTGTCAGTCCAGCAGTCCACTACTGCATACTCAAGAGCACATTTGGGCTTGAACGTACCCAATTACATATCCAATCGTTCGCTCCGACATATACGAGTGCTTTGACCCCCCTTTCGAGCAAAGCTGCTATATACAGTTGCGTGGGGAATACCTGGTCAAGGTTTCCCCAGAACTCGGCGTTGACTTTGTACGAGACGAGGCTGTAGTTCCCGATGATGGGGTCGAGGCCGATGGTTTTCTTTGTTGAGTTCTGGGAGAGGTATGTTTCGATCTTGCTGCAGTGTGTTGGAATGGATGGAATGGATGGAACAGGTGAGTGAGATAGGATAGGGATAGAAACAGGGATGAGAGAGGGACGAACCTGGTGATTGGGTAGCAGAGTGTTTCTTCGTATTCTTCTGTGCTACTGTTCTCATCGTTCGCGTTCGTCGGTGGTCAGAATCCCGCATGTCGATATCTGTCGCATTATTCTAAGGTACGTACCACTTTTTACTGATATCGTACACGTTCCTGCCTAAACATCCGTCGTAAGGTCAGTATACATATTCACTGTAGCTGAGTAACTTCTGAATGTCCGAGTGGGTAACTAACCTGTCTGTAGGAACGGGCCACCCAGATTCTCTCGACAAAAGTTGTATGCCGACGCGCAGTCTATCTTGTCGAAGCTGTCGATGCAAGACTCGGTGTATCGTTTGACGCATCGAGGTATCTTTGATCCCCGTGAGCAACCAGAATACCCGTCGAGAATTGAAAAGACAAGGACAAGGACTTACATGTTGACGCATTCGGACGCAGGAGCTTCGGAATCAGGGGGCGTCAATACTCTACTATCTGGGCAAAGCTCACGTTCGGATAAGAGAGGTAAGAGTACGCACCTTACGGTGTTCACCGGTGGGACAGTCCTGTTTTGACATTGCATGTCAACGTACGATAGGAACATCCCTAACCACTCTGTGCATCCGTTTCCTATATTCACCAAAAAGGTGAGCAGACTATCACACGATGTTCACAAATGATAAGACCGCATTTCCGAACGAGAATGGGGACAAGAAGAAAAACGACAAAAGCACGCACCAATCATGATTGAGGTCAAGTTGACAGGTGTAAGCCCTGCTTCGACCAGCTTGGCGTTTTGGTCATAGATTTCGGTGGCGAAGGCCGGGATATAACGACCCTGTAAACAGCGAACATCAACAGGTTGAAGGGGGAGCATTGTCAAGTATTAGCCAGAACTCCGGAACGAACGTTAAAAGAACTGAAGATTCACCCCATAGGATTCACCGGCCATGTGGAACGCGTTCCCTTTGAACTTGCTGAAATGCTGAAAGAAGATCGCGACGAAAGCCGCAATGTCCTTTGCCGCTTCTTCCGTCGTACCCTGTGGATCATGATTCGAGCATTAGCTCATGCCAGTAATGCTCCTGCGAGCGGGCCCCTCATCCCAACTCAAAATAATCAAACAGAAAGGTACGTACGACCGTTTCTCCATACTCGGCATACGACCCACCCGTACCAACAGGCTGGTCGATGAAGAATACGTTGGCAGCCTCATTCCACGCGTACGGGTTAAATTCTGTCTGGTTTTCGCTGACTACCCTGCAAGGCCCGAGTTCCATGAAGAGTCCTACGGCGGAAGATCCCCCAGGACCACCATTGGTCCAGAAGATGACGTCGTCGTTGGAAGGGTCTTTTCTGCTTTCGAAGAAGTAGAAAAAGAGGTGTCGAGCTTCGATGTCTATGTATCCCGTGAAGGAGCTGTTTGAGTTCGTTGGTTCAACATGATCAGTGCTCGTATGATATCATATAGAACATCGACGAGAACGTAAAGAGAACAAAATAGACCCACTTGACGGTGCCATCGCAGAAGTTCGTCTTCTTCACGCGAACATTGTATTGTGGGAATGCGGGGTGTCCCAGAACAGTGTATTCGTTCGAGGGGATGAGGCCCAAGTCTTCGAGGGGGACAAAGAGACCTGCATCGTAGCTCTCCGGGTCACCTAGCATAACTTGCTCTTGGCCATGGAATGGGGAGTTATACTGCGCGGAAGCGAACAGAGGGAGAAACGCTGGTACTGCAACACTGCAGAGTAGGCTGTTCGAGTATAACTTCATCACGATATCAGGTCAAGTTCGAAGCCCTGCTTTGTGCCTCTGAACGTCAATACTCCCGGTGTAGGCTATAGGGTAGGAGGGAGGTTGAGAGTACACGGCCCGCAACATTCCATATATCGTGACAGTAGAAGTCCAAGAGTAAGTTGATTATGTAAGAGACTACAAACGAAAACTAACTACGAGTTGTACAGACTCGACACCATCCCCCCTCTAGCTTCAAGTTGATCAGCGCGGCGCAGGAAACATGAAAGTAACACTACGAAAACTGTATCTACAAAATCGAACAAGGTAGAACTAGAGTGGAAATGAAAGTGAGTAGCCAATTTCCAGGTGCAGTAATGAGTGAGTGAGGTACTGTACTTAGGCCCCGTTCGATTTGGGTTGGCTTGGGATTTCGGAAGATGCCGCCAACTGAACAAGTTCGCCAAAGCCTGACCACCCAGATACCCCAGCTCAGCATAGACCTTGTAGAAACAGTGTTTCGGCATGCCCATGAGATCGTAGAAAGTGCCTGAATGGCTGGTCTCTGAGAGAGTTCGTCCGGGGGAAATTCACCAGGTACGGAAACGGTGAGAAACGACAGGGAACATCGTCAGAATCACAATGTTCCCGGTTAGCGCTACCTAGGCACATTCAGCCGGATCCAAGGTAAAAGTGTCAGTTGGATTTCACTGAGAAAATGTCTGATTCACCATGTCCAATCTGGTGAGATTTACGACAACATCAGGTGAATACTACCCTTGTTTTCACTGTTTCTTAACTGCACTTTTCATTTTCAACATTTTTATTAGTGCTTTTGCCAGGTATTCATGAAGTTTATAGTGGGGAAAAGCATATATTTATCCAGTCATGTACTACTACACAGGTCCCCGGGAATCCGGGTCACAAGTATGCTAGATACTGCAACCAAACTCTACACCCCAGCATGGACAATAGGTTTGATGACCTAAGGTGATTGCACTAGTTGAGGTGGTTGTAGATACCTTTGAAGGGATATATATCAGCAATCATGTCCCGGAGTGGTCATATCAAGTATTCCTCACCGGTACCATTGTCACCACTTCTTCATTGCTAGGTATGCCGGCTAAACCAAGTATAGAACCTATGTGGAGAATTTGCACAGAGCAGAGTAGGTATAAGATGATAATATACCGGTTTGCCTGGTGCCGATGTGTATGCACCTAGGCAGCCTGCAGGGCATATCCAAGGGAGGTGAAGTCCAAGAAACCTGACAGCGGGTGACCGCAAATCGTGATGTTGGTCCACAACCCAAGGAGAAGGAAGAGACTATGGGCTTGAGAGGTCACTGGCGAGAAGGAAAAAGTGTTGCGAAGTTAACCAGCGAATACACGCACAAGTGATCGTACGTTTAGAGCAAGCCAAAGGCGACTTGGAGCAGCTTGGGGAAGCCAATCTGATGCGAGTCCATGGATTGCGTCGAATTGATGAGAATCCCCCAGTGTCGTCTAGGGCATTTTCACCATATTCTTCTTGGTGAATGAGAGAGTGACAAACAAGTGCGACCTGAGTGCAATGCGAGTGACAAAGTGACAACTTTTGATCATGCAGGCACTCACAAACTGAACCTCGCTTGGACAAATTGGTGAAAACCCACCAGAAACACTAATGTCGCGGAACAGGGTTGTTGAACATTATGCCGTATATGGATATATTGAGTATATGTTGAAACGAGGCTATGTTATCATTTGATCTTGATATGACTTTGATCTTGATATGACTTTGATCTTTGCTATGACATTTGATTATTGCTATGACGTATGTTACCATCTTATCTTTCTTTGATCTTTCATCAATATGATCTGATAA